>SJYC01137895.1:0-93428 GCA_006408675.1 Madoqua kirkii | reverse complement strand
CGTGATTAGACTGACTAGTTTTCTGTAATTATGGTTTCAGTGTGTCTGCCCTCTGATGCCCTCTTGCAACACCTACTGTCTTACTTGGGTTTCTCTTACCAAGGACTGAGGTATCTCTTCACAGCTGTTTCTGCAAAGTGCAGCCACTGCTCCTTACCTTGGACGAGGGGTATCCCCTCACCACTGCCCCTCCTGACCTTGAATGTGGAGTAGCTCCTCTAGACCTTCCTGCAACCCATGCAGCCACCACTCCATGGAAGTGGGGTTGCTCCTCTTGGCAACTGCCCCTGGCCTCGGGTGGTGGGGTGACTCCTCCTGGCTGCCGCCTCTGACCTCGGATGTGGGGTTGCTCCTCTCAGCCACGCCTGTGTGCCCTCACAGCCGCCCACACTTAATCTTACTTTCTCAATGTTTTGTTTTGAAAAATACAGTTATTTTTCACAAATATGTGTCATTTACATTAAAATTTTTGTTATTGGTTTTTATTACTGTTATTTATAATGTAGTAATATTTTTTAATTTTTCTATTTTAATTTATAATACAGTAAATATTGATGGCTATAACCAACCTAAATCAAAGTTCTTTGGGATCTTCTATAATTTTAAGAATATGAAGCATTCCTAAGATCAAATTTTGACAACTGAAATAGAGAAATCTCTTTTAAAATCAGCTCAGAAGAGAAGCTAGAGGATGAGAGAACACATGAAATAGAGCTATGTTTTTCTGGCTGAAGCCATCCTCAGTCACCCCCAGCTGCCCACCGTTTGAATACACTCAGCCAAGGGCAGATGCATCTGGCCTGGATTAAGATACCCAGCCAAACTGTACATTTCTGAGAACTCATCATTTTTGTTTCAAGCCACTAAGTTCTAGTGTGGTTTCCTGTGCAGCATTATTTTTGTGATGAATAATAATTTGTTCCTTCTCTGATTTTCTAGAAAATGTACCATTATTTACAGTGTTGTTCAGTTGCTAAATTGTGTTAGATTCTTTGTGATTTCATGGACTGCAGCACACCAGGCTTCCTTATCCTTCACCATCTCCCAGAGCTTGCTCAAACTCATGTTCATTGAGTCAGTGACACCATCCAGCCACCTCATCCTCATTTACCACCCTTCTCTTGCCCTCAATCCTTCCCAGCATCAGGGTCTTTTCCAATGAGTTGGCTGTTCACACCAGGTGGTCAAAGTATTGGAGTTTCAACATCAGTCCTTCCAGTGAATATTCAGGGTTGATTTCCTTTTGGCTTGAGCACCTTCCAATCCAAGGAACTGTCAAGAGTCTTTTCCAGTACCACAGTTAGAAAGCATCAGTTTTTCGGCACTGAGCCTTCTTTATAGTCCAGCTCTCACATCCATACGTGATGACTGGAAACACTATAGCTTTGACTAGACAGACCTTTGTCCTCAAAGTGATATGTCTCTTTTTTTTTTTACAATGAGTCCCACACATTTACACTTCATTATATATGGCAGTATGTTGTGAAATGATGTTTCTAAACTACTTGAAGGAGAGGAAATAGCAAGATAGCAGAGTGGGAAGATGCTGAGCTCATCTCATGCCATGAACACAGCAAAAATATATCTATGTGTGGAGCAGCTCTCAATGGAAACAAACGAGACTGGCAGGAAGACTCATCTACAACTAAGGGCTATAAAGAAAGATCCACATGGAGTCGGGTGGGAAGAGTGGAGAAGCAGTCAGATTGGGATCCACATCCATGGAAGAGGGAGGGTTATCACAGCCTCAGAGATCCTTGTCGGGGTATGAAGAGTTCCAGCCACGTAACAGGCACCCCAGCCATGAGGTCCAATACCAAGCAAAAGAGTCCCCTTAGCTGGTTTGAAAACAGCTATAAGAAAACAAGACTCCAGATGGATTTAAAATATCCTGAAGCTCTGACCTGCTCACTGGGACCACCCTAGCCTGCAACCCAGCTATACCAGGTACCTGCTCCAGCCTCTCTTGCTCCGGTCCTGCTCTCCATTAATTAGACTAGATACTAAAGAGAGTGCACATGCATAGAGAAAATGGGGCTAACTTGGACTCAACCTTCAGGGCTTTTGCTCCAGCCTGTGAAATGAAAACATCTCCTACCATATTAATCAACAAGAAATGTCACAGCCATCAGTAATTTCTGGCCTCTAAATGTGAATGAGGGCTCCCAAGCCTTCAGTCCAGTGGATGCTGCCACTGGCAGCCACAGTGATTGCTGAAGAACTGGGAGAAAGCAAGAAGCAAGGGAAACAAGGAAACAGGATTGACCCCAGATAGCTGAGGTGCACATGAAAGGAATGAATTAGGTGAGCCCAGAAGTTTGCATCTTCCCATACACAGAATGCTAAATTCCTTAACTCGATACCTGATCTTTGATGTTCAGACTGACTGCTCTCTTTGTGGCAAACTTGTATATAGCCTGACTTCCCCTCTTGCCTCCTTGGAGCAGTTTTCTCAGAGCTACTGAGATGCTGTCTCCTGGTCTCGGAGTCCGACACATTCCCACAAAATAAAATAACTCTATACTTTCAGGTTGTGTCTATATTTTTTTAGTCAATAAGCCCTCTGGCACCAAGCACTCCATGAAGTGATGACTGTTGCTGAGCACAGGAGAAGCCTCAGTTCACACCTAAATCTGGCTTTAGCTCTACCTGATACAAAAACGGCAGCTGTCAGCATACCCAGGGCCAAGACATGAGCCACGCTTGCTCCAGATCTTGCTTTCCCACCAAAGCCACTACCACACATAGACTGCACAGAGATGCTCCCACAAAGAACACCCCTTCAAAACCAAGATAGGTGGCTATTTCATCTAATATCATGGAGGCAAAGAAATTTAAACAAACAAGAAAATAGAATATGTTTGGGGACCTCCATGGTGGTCCAGTGGTTAGGAGTCATCCTGCCAATGCAGGGGACATGGGTTCGATCCCTAGTTCAGTAAGATCCCACATGCCTCAAAACAATTAAGCCCATGCACCACAACTGCTGAAGCTGTTGCAATGAGAGGCCTACATAGCACAACAAGAGTAGTCCCTGATTGCTGCAACTAGAGGAAGCTCATGCATAGAACAAAGACCCAGCACAGTCAAAAATAAATGAATAAATAAGAACATGTTCCATATGAGAAAGTAAGGAAAAAAAAAAAAACCCTGTAAAAACAGTCTAAAGAAACAGTACTAATTTACTAAATAAAAGAGTTCAAAGCCACAGTAATAAAAATGCTAACTGAAGTTGGAAAAAGAATACAGTAAAAATTTTAACAAGGAAGTAGAAAATATAAAAAAGAAACAGAACTAGAGAATGCAATAACTAAAATGAACAATACTCTTGAAAGAATTAATAGCAGACTGGGTGATATAGGAAGATGCATCAGCAGTCTGGAAGATAGAATACTGGAAATCAGCTAATCAGAGTAACAAAAAGAAAAGCAAAAAAGAAAAAAAATTTAGGAGGATAGTTTAAGAAGCCTCTGAGACAATATTAAGCATCCTAACATTCACACTATTGGGATCAGAAGGAGAAAGCGAGATCCAAAGAGAGCAAAAACATATTTGATGAAATTATGACTGAAAACATCCCAAGCCTGACAAAGAAAAGAGATATCCAGGTACACAAAGTACAGAAAACCAAAGGAAAAAAAAAAAAGATGACCCCAGATAGACATACACAAGAACTATAATAATTAAAATGGCAAAAGTTAAAAATAGAGAATTCCAAGGGCAGCAAGGGAAACAAAGAGTCATATACAAGATACAAGTGAAGTCCTACAGTGCAATGAAATTATTTTTCTACAGAAACTTTGCAGACCAGAGAGTGTAGCATGATATATTTAAAGTGCTGAAAGGAAGAAACCTACAACCTGGAGTAAAAAGTAAAAAGTGTTAGTCTTTCAGTCATGTCCAACTCTTTGAGACCCCCATGGACTGGGTAGCTCACCAGGTCCTCGGTCCATGCAGTTCTCCAGGTGAGAATACTACAATGAGTAGCCATTCCCTTCCCCATGGGATCTTCCCAACCCAGGGATCAAACCCAGGTCACCCACACTGCAGGAGAATTCTTGACCAGCTGAACCACCAGGGAAGTCCTAAAACATATTCTTTTACTCTACCCAGATAACTCTACCCATAGACTATACAGTCCATGGAATTCTGCAGGCCAGAATACTGAAGTGAGTAGCCTTTCCCTTCTCCAGGGGATCTTCCCAACCCAAGGACTGAACCCAGGTCTCCCACATAGCAGGCAGATTCTTGACCAGCTGAGCCACAAGGGAAGCCCCATCAGTACTAAACTGACCCTAAATAAAATGTTAACGTTTCTTTTCTAAGTCAAAGAGAAAAGGCTACAACAAGAAGTAAGAATGTATAAGAAAGAAAAAACAATCTCACTAGCAAAAGCAAAAACTGTAAAAATCAGTGATAATGACAATAAATAGTTAAGGTATTAATCAAAGATGTAAAATACAACATCAAACACACATAATGTGGGAGAGGGGACTAAAAACAGTAGATCTGTTAGAACACATTTGAACTTAAATGACTATTAAGCTAAAATAAGTAGATAAAATTATGTCAGCCTATTAAACTTCATGGTAACCACAAGTGAAAACCTACAACAGATAGACAAAACTAAAGAGAAAGCAACACAGTCATATCACTGAAGAAAATCACCCAACAGGGGAAGAGACTAAAAGAACAAAAGAACTGAGGAGAACTACAAACACAACCAGAAAGCAAGTAACAAAACAGCAGCAAGTACATGCCTATCGATTATGTTAGATGTCAGTGGATTCCACATGACCCAGCGTTTCCACTCTAGGGTGTTCATCAGAAAAAAAATTAATTTGAAAAATAGACACATTCCAGTGTTTATAGCAGCATTATTTAAGATTGCTAAGGTACGGAAGCAACCTAAGTGTCCATCAACAGATGAATGGATAAAGAAGCTGAGAAACAACGATAGATAGATAGATAGATAGATAGTGATAGTGAAGTCACTCACTCATGTCTGACTCTTTATGACCCCATGGACTGTAGCCTACCAAGCTCCTCCGTCCATGGGATTTTCCAGGCAAGAATACTGGAGTGGGGTGCCATTTCCTTATAAAATGGAACACTGCTCAAACGTAACAAAGAATAAAATTTTCCATCTTCAACAACATGGATGGGCTTGGAGTGCGTTATGCTAAAGTGAAATAAGTCAGAGAAAGAAAAATACTGCATGATATCACTTATATGTAGAATCTAAAAAACACAACAAACTTGTGAGTATATCAAAAAAAGAAGTGGGCTCACATATGTTGAGAACAAGCTAGTGGTTATCAATGGGGAGAGGGAAGAGGGAAGGGCAATAGAGGGGTAGAGGAGTAAGAGGTACAAATTTTAAGTAAAAATAAACTACAACTACAAAACTACATTTTGCAACAAGGGGAATATAGCCAATATTTTATGATAACCATAACCTTTAAACATTATGAATCACTATTTTGTATACCTGTGACTTATAGAACTAGTCATTTTGAAGGAGATCAGCCCTGGGATTTCCTTGGAAGGAATGATGCTAAAGCTGAAACTCCAGTACTTTGGCCACCTCATGCGAAGAGTGGACTCATTGGAAAAGACTCTCATGCTGGGAAGGATTGGGGGCAGGAGGAGAAGGCGACAACAGAGAATGAGATGGCTGGATGGCACCACGGACTCAATGAACGTGAGTCTGAGTGAACTCCAGGAGTTGGTGATGGACAGGGAGGCCTGGCGTGCTGCGATTCATGGGGTCACAAAGAGTCGGACACAACTGAGTGACTGAACTGAACTGAACTTATAGAATATAGCATATTAGTTGTAATTCAATAAAAGATGTAGTGCACTATATGCTCCAATCAAAAGACATAAGATGGCTGATTGAATAAAAACCCATCTATATACTGCCTGCAAGAGATTCACTTGAGAGCTAAATACACATACAAACTGAAAGTCAGGATATATAAAAAGATATTTCATGAAAATTGGAATGAAAAGAAAGCTGGGTTAGTGATAGTCACATCAGACAAAATAAGCTATAAAATGAAATCTATAACAAAAGACCAAAAAGGGGGCATTATATAATGATAAAGGATAAACACAAGAAGAGGATATAATACTTCTTAACATATATTCATCTAATACAGGAGCACTTAAATATGTAAAGCAATTACCAACAGACATAAAAAAAGAAATTGAGGAAAAAGTTGACAGTAATGCAATATAAATAGGGAAATTTAATGACCTCCTTCCATCAGTGTAAAGATTACCCAGAAAGAAAATCAATAAGAAAATAGTGGCCTTAAATGACCAGTTGAACTTAATAGACAACTATGGGACATTCCACCTAAAAAAGAGCAGAATACATATTTTCAAGTGCATATGGAAAGTTCTCCAGGACAGATCACATTCCAGGCCATAAAACAAATATCAACAAATTTAAGGGGATAGAAATTATGTCAAATATCTTTTCTGACCACAAAGGAGTGAAACTAGAAATCCATGGCAGGAAGAAAAATGGGAAAAGCACAAACATGTGTATATTAAATAATATGTTATTGAAAAAAAATGGATCAATGAAGACTTCAAAGAGGAAATGAGAAAATACCTCAAGACAAATGATAACAAAAAAACAGCTTCCAAAATCTGTAAGTAAGTAAGTAAGTGTTAGTCACTCAGTTATGCCTGACTCTTTGAGACTCTGTGGACCACAGCCCACCAGGCTCCTGTGTCCGTGAGATTTTCCAGGCAAGGATACTGGAGTGGTTGCCATTTCTTTCTCCAGGGGATCTTCCTAACTGAGGGACTGAACCTGGATCTCCTGCACTGCAGGGGAAGTTTATAACATACAGGCCTACCTCAAGAAACAAGAAAAAATCTCAAGTAAACAGCCTACCCTATCATATTAAAAAGTTAGAAAAAGAAAAAGTCAGCAGAAGGAAGAACATGATTAAGATCAAAGAGGATATAAAAAATAAATAAAACAGAAATAAAAATAATAGAAAATAATCAGTGAAACCAAGAGCTGGTCTTTTAAAAAGATAAACAAAATCAATGTCCTTACCTAGGCTCACCATGAAAAAAAAAAAGAGAGAGAGGTCACAAATAAAATAAGAAAAGAAAACCACAATAAACAATATAACAGAGATACAAAAAAATCATAAAAGAATGCTATAAACAGTTAATGCCAACAAACTTGACAAGCTAGAAGAAATGAATAAATTGGGATGAATAAAATCCCAAAATCATCCTACGAGGCCATCATCATGCTGGTATCAAAACAAGACAAAGGCTCTATAAAAAACAATAAAACTATACATGTGAAAATCCTCAACAAAATACTAGCCAACTGAATTCAACAAAATATAAAAAAGATAATACACATGATCAAATGGAATTTATTCCAGGGATGCAAGAATAGTTCATTATTTGCAAATCAATCAATGTGACACACCACATCAATAGAATCAAGGATAAAAATCACATGATTATCTCAATAAACACAGAAGAGCTTTTGACAAAATTCAACACCCATTCATGATAAAAACTCTTATCAAAGTTGGTATACAGGGAAAAATATCTCAACATAATAAAAGACATTTATATAAAACCCACAGATAACATCATACTCAATGGTGAAAAAGCTTAGCACTTTTTCTCTACACTCAGGATGAACACAAAAATGCCCTCTCTTGTCACTTCTATTTAACACAATTTTGGAAGTTCTAGCCACAGCAATGAAGCAATAAAAGAAGTAAAAAGAATTCAAATCAGAAGGAAAGAAGTAAAATTGTTACTATTTGAAAATGACATGACACTATATATGCATACTAAGCTGCTTCAGTAATGTCTGCCTCTTTGCCACCCTATGGACTATAGCCCACCAGGCCTCTCTGTCCACGGGATTCTCCAAGCAAGAATACTGGGGTGGGTTTCATGCCCTCCTCCAGGGGATCTTCTGACCCAGGGAATTAACCCACATCTCTTATATCTTCTGCATTAGCAGGTGGATTCTTTACCACTAGTGCCACTTCAGAAGCCTGATACTATATATAGTACACTCTAAAAGATATTGGAAGCTTTCATCATAAAAGTTCCCACCATAAAAGCAATTGGAACTAATAGATGAATTCGGTAAAATTGCAGCATATAACATAATATGCGCTTAGCTGCTCAGTTGCACCCAACTCTTTGGGACCCAATGGACTGTAGCCCACCAGGCTCCTCTATCCATGGGGACTCTCCAGGCAAGAATACTGGAGTGAGTTACCATGCCCTCCTCCAGGGGATCTTCCCAACCGAGGGATCAAACCCAGATCTCCCACATTGAAGGTGGATTCTTTACCATCTGAGCCACTAGGTAAACCCAAGAATACTGGATTGGGTAGCCTATCCCTTCTCCAGGGAATCTTCCTGACCCAGGAACTAAACCGGGGTCTCCTGCACTGCAGGTGGATTCTTTACCAGCTAAGCTACCAGGAAAGCCCCCAAGATTAGTATATAGACAAGTTTTACTTTTCCACAGGTTAAACATGACCCATCAGAAAGAGAGAGCAAGAAAACAAGCCCATTTAAAATTACAACAAAAGGCATAAAATATCTAGGAATGATCTAACCAAGAGGGTGATACACCTATGATCTGAAAAACTACAAAACACTAATGAAGGAAATTGAAGATAATATAAAGAAATAGAAAGATACCTTGTGTACATGAATTGCAAGGATTAGTATTATTAAAATATCCATACTACCCCCAAATAATCTAGATTTAATACAATACCAATTAAAATACTCATGACATTTTCCAGAGAACTAGAACAAATAATTCTAACATTTATATGAAACCACTCAGCCGTGCCCAACTCTTTGTGATCCCAGGGACTGCAGGCTTCCAGGCTTCTTCATCCATGGGATTTTCCAGGCCAAGAACATTAGAGTGGGTTGCCATTCCCTTCTCCAGGGGATCTTCCCAACCCAGGGATCAAACCCAGGTCTCCAGCATTGCAAGTGGACTCTTTACCACCTGAACCACCAGGGAATCCCTGTGTAGAACCACAAAAGATCCCAAAGAGCCAAAGCTACAATGATATAGTACAAGAAATAAAGTCAATATCTTATAAAATTTTAAATGGAGTATAATCTATAAAAGCATTAAATTGCTATGCTATACACATGAAACTAATAATAATCTTGTAAATCAATTATACTTTAATTTTTAATAAAATAAAAACTTTAAACTACCTGAGGGAATATAGTATAGCTTAATCTGTCTTTTCCGGCTCAGTAAAATATTTAATTCTTAAAGAGAGGGGAATACCAGACCAGCTTGCCTGGCTCCTGAGAAACCTGTATGCAGGTCAAGAAGCCACAGTTAGAACAGGACATGGAAAAATGGACTGGTTCAAAATTGAGAAAAGAGTATGTCAAGGCTGTAAATTGTCACTTGGCTTATTTAACTTATATGCAGAGTATGTTTAGTCGCTCAGTCATGTCTGACCCTTTGTGACCATGTGGACTGTAGACCCCCATGGACTCTGTCCATCAGGATTCTCCAGGCAAGAATACTGGAGTGGGTTGCCATGCACTTCTCCAGGGATGTGCAGAGAACATCATATGAAATGCTGGACAGAATGAAACACAACTTAGAATTAAGATTGCTAGGAGTAATGTCAACAACCTCAGATATACAGATGATACCAATCTAATGACAGGAAGAGAAGAGGAACTAGAGAATGCCTTGATGAGGGTGAAAGTGGAGAGTGAAAAAGCTGGCTCAAAACTCAACATTCAAAAAAATAAGATCATGGCATCCAGTCCCATAATTTCATGGCATATAGAAGGGAAAAAAGTGGAAACAGTGACAGAATTTATTTTCTTGGGGTCCAAAATCACTATGGATGCTGACTGCAGCCAAGAAATTAAAAGATACTTTCTCCTTTGGAAAGAAAGTTTTGACAAAGACCCTGATGCTGGGAAAGATAGAAGGCAGGAGGAAAAGGGGACAACCAAGGATCACATGGTTGAATGGCATCACCAACTTGATGAACATGAGTATGAGAAAGCTCCGGGAGTTAGTGACGGACAGGGAAGCCTGGCATGATATAGTTCATGGAGTCGTAAAAATTTGGACACAACTGAGCAACTGAAATGAAATGAACTGAGACAGTGTAATAATAAGCTGAGATATCACTTTGCCAACAAAGGTCCATCTAGTCAAAGCTATGGTTTTTCCAGTTGTTGTGTATGAATCTGAGAGTTGGACCATAAAAAGACAGAGCACCAAAGAACTGATGCTTTCAAATTGTGATGCAGAAGACTTCTGATAGTACCTTGAACAGCAATGAGGTCAAACCAGTCAATCCTAAAAGAAATCAAACTTGAATATGCATTGGAAGGACTGATGCTGAAGCTAAAGCTCCAATACTTTGTTCACCTAATGAAAAGAGCCAACTCACTGGAAAATACCATGGTGCTGGGAAAGAGTGAAGACAGGAAGAGAAAGAGGTGACAGGGGATGAGATGGTTGAATAGCATCACCAATTCAGTGGATATGAGTTTGAGCAAACTCTGGGAGATTGTGAAAAGCAGGGAAGCTTGGCATGATGCAGTCCATGGGGTTGCATGACTTAGCACCTGAACAACAGCAATGACAAATATTTAATTCATTCATGAAATATCTGGGAACCTGAAATTTCTAGACAAAGAAGTATTCTTTAAAATTTGTTGTTTCTTACCTTGCACTCCTTCACCCCACCCCCCGCTGCCCCAATATTAAAAGAGAGAACTTCCCTTTTGAGGAATTTGTTTATCTTTCCTCTGTTTTTTCCCCCTCCAAGTCTCACCTTCACTGAGCCCTAGAACTCAGTGAGCATGAAGCACTTACATCCATACAACTGCCTGATTTAACAAAAGAAAGCATTTTTAATTTAACTGTTTTCACATTTCTATCATTGAAATTCCAGAACTCTGTAATCTGTTTCTCCATCACTTTTGTTAAAACTATTATTTTGGGAAGAGTTCAACAGAAAAGTGAGTCATTACCTGAAAAGAGATCGGATCCTCCTCTATTATAGCCTCCAGAACAATCCCTAAATATCTGATCATCTTTGGCATTGTATCTCCTGAATTCTTGTGCTCTGAGCAGCCCAAGGCAAAGACGTGAAGCTTGTCCTCCAGATCCTCATATTTCCTGCTGTTTTCCTGTCTGGTTACTCCTCACCTCAGCCTCCTAGGAACTCAAGGCCTCCACGTTTTCTCTGACTAATGAAAGCCTTACAATGAGCCAATTATTTTTCCTTTCCAAGTGTCCCACGCTCCAAAAGCTGCTTGCTTTCTTGCCCACCTGAGTCCTTACTAATGTCACCAATCTTACTAAAGTGTCCTTTATCTCATCTTAGTATCTGGTAGAAGAATTCTACTAAAGTAATTAACATGAATGAGCACTGGCTAAATGAATAAGTATTTGCATAAAGGAGACACATGTTAATAAAATATACCAATGATAATGACACCATTTGCGGAAGAGTCTGCTATCTGCTTAGCATAATATTCCGTTCTGTTCTCCTTCCTGGGATCATGAACTACCTCATATTCAAAGTTAGTTTAGAAACTGACTGTTGAAGAGCTTTCATTTACCAGGTTCCCTAAATGATAGTGTGGAGGGCTTCTTGCTAACCTGCTAACTGCTAATATGCACTACACAGAAATTCTGATTTTGTTAAAAGTCAAAAATATTGGAGTTTACTTGTTAAATAAGCTATAGTTACCCTAAGTAATATAGCATTCAACTTTCATAATGTGATCTATTTTTTCATGGCATTTTATATCCATTCGTTCATGAAAACAAGTACCAAACTTTCCAGACAAGGCCAAATAGTAAATATTCTAGGCATTGTAAGCCATAGGATCTCTGTTGTGCCTGTTGAACTCTATCACTGTAGCACTAAACAAGCTACAGCCAGGACATCAGACCACGGGGCATGGTTGTGTTCCAATAAAACTTTATTTACAGAAAGAGGAGGCAGGTTGGATTTATATGGTCTACTTTGTCAACACCTTTGATACATGAGAAGTAAGCAAAAATCGAACAATTGTTTCATCATAAATAAAACCATATCTCTCTGTGTGCTTGATTGGGGCTAGAACTTCTAAGATGGTTTTGCACTCCAATCTGGTGTCTCACCCATTGTGACTGAAACATCTGGGAGCTGTCTGAGCTCAACTTCTTTGCACAGGTCCCAAGAGGTCACAAATGGAAGCTATAATCCTTAAGAACTTAAAACATGGAAACTGCAAAATGGTGGGCTGAGTACAAGTTAGAGTAGGAAAAGCAAAGACAGTGAGCAGTGGGAAAGAAGTACTCTTAGGTCTTCAGCTGAGCCCTGAGTGTAGCAGAAGCATGAAGTACAATGTAAGCAAATTTTTATATAAAAATTATTAATATAAATACAGAGATTAAAAGTTAATAAGAGAGAAAAAGTGAAGTCACTCAGTCATGTCCGACTCTTGGCAACCCCATGTACTGTAGCCTACCAGGCTCCTCCTTCCGTGGGATTTTCTAGGCAAGAGTACTGGAGTGGGTTGCCATTTCCTTCTCCAGGGGTTCTTCCCGACATAGGCAGACACTTTACCATCTGAGCCACTAGGGAACTGACTATAAAAGAGAAAAGAAACTTCAAAAACTATCTTTTGAAACAGTCTAAGCAAGAGATCTGCACTACAACCACACATGTGGAAATGACCAGCAGTGGTAGAAATCATAATATATTTAAGATACAGAAACCAATAAGAATCAAGAGGTAATTGGAGTCCAGAAGAGTAGGATCAAGCCCTGGCTTAGCAAAAGGATTATGCTACTAAACAAAACACAGGAGCAAAAAAAAAAAAAAAAAAAAAAAAACAAAAGAGCCATGTCTTAGAAAGTATCAGAAGTAGTGGCAAGACATTACTGAGTTTGCACAACCTCACTACCTCATGTGTTCAGGCAGAGACCTCCAAAAGGCAATTGTTTGTTGTTCAGTCACTCAGTCATGTCCAATGGACTCTTTGCATTTGAAGCACACATTCATGTCCATTGAGTCAGTGATGCCATTCAACCATCTCATCTTCTGTTGCCCCCTTCCTTCTTCTGCCTTCAATTTTTTCCAGCATCAGGGTCTTTTCCATTGAGTCAGTTCTTCATATCAGGTGGCCAAAGTACTGGAGCTTCAGCTTCAGCATCAGTCCTTCCAATAAATATTCAGGGTTGATTTTCTTCAGGATTGACTAGTTTGACCTCCTTGATATCCAAGGGACTCTCAAGACTCTTCTCCAGCACTACAAAAGGCAGTAGGATAATTCAATAAGAAGCACTAGACCAAAGACATACATTAAAAATCTTCAGCACAGAGATAAATGAGTTGTCAGAGAACTGTGATGAAAAAAGACTTCAAGAAAGAATATTGGTCAACAATCCTACATTTAAAAAAAAAAAGGTGATTGATGAGCAGTTAAAACATAACTGGAAACATAGTGAGACAAATGGGTGGAAAAACCAAAAAACTCTAGGAAAATAAAGTTTCCAGATGAGATGAGTATTCTCATTACACTTGAAAGTTCAAAGACCATCGATGACTTGTTCCAGCAAAAGTTAATTAGGAAGGGAAATTTACTTAGAGTAGGTGATAAAAAGCGAGGAAAGTGTGTGCAAATAATCCCCATAGAACTCAGTCATGGAGCAAAAAAAAATAATTTAGAAAGAATTCAAAGTGAAGGAAGAATCATAGTAATAATAAAGAGATTTGAAATGTGGTGTGCGTACTCAGTCATGTCTGACTTTTTGCAACCCCATGGACTATAGTTCACAAAGCTCCTCCTATGTCATCCTGCATTGACTGAGCCACCTTAAAACCCCAAGGAGAAGCTATTGCAAAATTATGATAGAAAATAGAAGTTAGAGAAGGAAGAAGTGCTGTTTTATGAAGCCAAACCTGTAAGGAAATAAGGTGGGAGAGAACAAAGAGAAGTTCAGTTCAGTCACTTAGTCATGTCCAGTTCTTTGTGACCTCATGAATTGCAGCACGCCAAGCCTCCCTGTCCATCACCAACTCCTGGAATTCACTCAGACTCATGTCCACACAGTAAGTGATGCCATCCAGCCATCTTATCCTCTGTCGTCCCCTTCTCCTGTCCCCAATCCCTCCCAGCATCAGAATCTTTTCCAATGAGTCAACTCTTCGCATGAGGTGGCCAAAGTACTGGAGTTTCAGTTTTAGCATCATTCCTTCCAAAGAACACCTAGGACTGATCTCCAGTAGAATGGACTGGTTGGATCTTGGATGGAAAGTTTCAACAAAGGACCACCTCATTCTCCCTTGAAGAATGTATTGTGTGGAGGCTAGGAGTTCATGCTTTATCTGGTCTGAGAAGAAAGATTTGAGGTCATCTGCATGAAAGGATGTGAACAGTGAACTCCCAAGTGGCACAAGGGACCTGCCAAATGCTATGCTAAGAAACTTGACCAGACATAAGCCTGGCTTGCACCTGCACTAATTGTTGTTGTTTGTTGTTGTTGTTGTTGTTCAGTAGCTGGGTCATATTCAACTCTTTGCGAGCCCATGGACTACAGCACACTTGCACTAGACCATGGTCCTAAAGTTAACCCTAATCCTCATGCTGAGTCTTTGCTCAAGAAAAGACAATGTTGCCAGATTGCAAAAAAAAAAAAGAAAAAATCACATCATCCCAACCCCCTAGCTACACCATTTTCAGTAATTATCCATCTATCTCTTCTTTAATTTTTCTATGTCCATATCACCTCCTAGATCCTTCTCCACCCCCATTTTACTTCCCTGTAATCCTTTTTTGTTCCCTATCTATTCTTCCTTTAAACTGGACTCTCTATGTTACTGCTGTAGTCTGAATACAATTAGTTTTGCCTCATTTAACAAATAAGCTCTGTTGTTTGTTTGTTTTAACAAGGATATATGGGAGTAAATGGAAGGAAAACTGAAGAAGTGCTTCATTATCTTGGCATCCGGTCCCATCACTTCATGGGAAATAGATGGGGAAACAGTGGAAACAGTGTTAAACTTTAGTTTTGGGGCTCCAAAATCACTGCAGATGGTGATTGCAGCCATAAAATTAAAAGACACTTACTCCTTGGAAGAAAAGTTATGATCAACCTTGATAGCATATTCAAAAGCAGAGACATTACTTTGCCGACTAAGGTCCATCTAGTCAAGGCTGGTTTTTCCAGTGGTCATGCATGGATGTGAGAGTTGGACTGTGAAGAAGGCTGAGTGCCAAAGAATTGATGCTTTCGAACTATGGTATTGGAGAAGACTCTTGAGAGTCCCTTGGACTGCAAGGAGACCCAACCAGTCCATTCTGAAGGAGATCAGCCCTGGGATTTCTTTGGAAGGAATGATGCTAAAGCTGAAACTCCAGTACTTTGGTCACCTCATGCGAAGAGTTGACTCACTGGGAAGGATTGGGGGCAGGAGGAGAAGGGGATGACAGAGGTTGAGATAGCTTGATGGCATCACGGACTCGATGAATGTGAGTCTGAGTGAATTCCGAGAGATGGTGATGGACAGGGAGGTCTGGCGTGCTGCAATTCATGGGGTCACAGTCGGACACGACTGAGTGACTGAACTGAACTACTTCACTAAACCATACTTATTTCCCCTCCTAGAATGGAAGTGTATGTGAAAGGAAAATCATTTTTGGACTTGGTGATTGTCTTGGTTATCTATTGCCGTATAACAAACCATCCCAAGTCTTTATGGCTCCAAAGAGCAGCAAGGTTTCTATAGTTCTCATAATTCTGTGGATTGGTTAGGCTCAGCTAGGTGAGTGGCTTGTTTCTCATGATATTACAGTATATTAACAGGGTGCTGAACTGAGGCTGAACTTCTGACTTTAGTCTCTATATGTGGTGACTCATCCAGTGTAACTAAAAATTCTGGGAGCTGACACAGCTCAAGTCCCTTTGCATGTTACTGGATCCCAAAAGATCAGCAATGTTCTTAAAACCTAAATCTGAGGTTACACAGCTGCATCTTCTCTGTGTTGTATTGGTCAAAATGAGTCACATTCACAGGTTCAGCCTAGGTTTGGTGTGAAGAGGAATAGCCTCCCTAACTTAAGAATGGAGTTGGCATATAACCAACTGACACGGGAGGACTTGACAGCCATATTTGCATACATCCTACCATGACAATTTACATCTTTCCCACATATAAAACCTTCTCATCCCTGTCACAACATCTCTAAGACCTCTCAGTGTCTTGATCATCTAGTGTTCTTAAGTGCTGGTGGGAATATCCTACACTTAGTTGGAGGATTAAAAAAAAGAAGGAGGATAATTAATATGTTTGCAGTTTGTGAAAGACCTCAGTTGGAGAGAGCAAAAAGCAAGATTGCTGGGGTATGGGAGGGGGGGAGGTTGGAGTGCAAAGCTTGAAAGACCTCACTCGAAAGAATATGCGGTGGGTCCAGAACAACTAATGAAGTCCGTGAGGTGAAGAAAGAGCTGATAGACTTTTATATTTATCCAATTCGATGAAATAAATCACCTCTTAAGTGGGCAAATGTTTGGGGAAAGGCTCCCTTCCTTATCCCCTTCAATTACATCACTGACCTTGGTTCTAATCCAAGGGAGTGACAGTTGCTAGTACAGTCACTTTCTGCAAGATTCAGCTTGAAACACAAAAAGGAATATGAAGTTTAGCACGTGCCTTTCAAAAAACCAAATGTACAAGCTGCAGTAATACTTTCAGATGCTGATTATGCCTCTAGCATCTGCATTTCACAACTATTCTGAACATATAATTATAGCTTCTAGCAATTTTTTTTCCCATTGAGTCAGGAAATTCACTATTTTATGAAAGAAAAAAAATTTACCACATTTTGATGTATGTCATACAAGGACAAGGTAATAAGCAAGATTTTCATAATTCAGTACAACATACATCTCTAAGACAACTTATGAAGAAATAAAAGTGCAGCAACATTGACATGAACCATTCTTATCACTTGACTCTCAAGGCGACTAGCTCCTCCAGATCTTCTAAGGCTAAGAGATATGGGAGAGAAAAGAGGAGAATGAAGGGTTTATTTGCTGACACCAAAAAAGAAACTTTTTTTAATGTTCTTACTTTCTCAGTGTGGTAATACAGTGTCAAAGGGAAATGTGTGGGGGAAAGGAAGGAAAAACTCTCAGGACCTTCCAAGGAAAACCACTGGGAACATTTTGACCAATATCTCTAAATAGCTTTGTGCTGCATTTATATCCTTTTCTTTCTCCTCTCACTGAAGGACTCTCCCAAGCAGACCAGAAGACCCTTCCCAATGCCAGAAGACTTGAAGAGATTTTTTTCCCAAAATAAGGAAGAGAAATCAACAGCTGACAAAAGAGGAATAAATAAAGTGAGGGAAATAATAGATAATTAAATTAAAATGATTCCTTTTCCATTTTACTTTTCTATCTTTTACTCTTTTACTAAAAGGGCCTTTTAAGGTACTTCTATGACATTCCAGTGGTGAAAACTTCATCTTCCAATGCAGAGGCTGCAGATTTGATGCCTAATCGAGGCACCTACAATCCCACATACCTCACAGCCAAAGACACCAAAACATAGAAGCAATATTGTAATAAATTCAATAAAGACTTTAAAAATGGTCCACATTAAAAAAATCTTTTTTGAAAAAGTAAAATAAACTAAAAGGCCTTTTAACAGAATTTTCACTTATTTGAAACTAGCACTTCATGCTGAAGTCAAATCATGTATAAAGCCAGCTGAGATATGAGACACCACCCAACAAACACCAAATTAATCCTATCAACACTAGCATAGACAGATGACAGAAAAAAATAGAAGAAAATTCATTTTTCAGGATTTTTCCCCCCTCAGGTTATATCCCATGAGGGTGTAGAAAACCAACTAGGTTGTAAAACCAGCTGGGATATTTAAAACTCAAATATAAAAGATCTCCTCTGTAAAATTATACATTAACTGAACACATTTTTTCATTTATTTCATCTTATTTTTAATTTTTAGAATTTTAATTAAGAATCAGTTTTTAACTAAATTTTGTTTTATAATTATGTAAACTATTTACATGATACAAAAGCTATATCTGAAAAATGAGATGTATTCAAAGAAGCTTAATTTTTCCTTCTCTTATAATTTCCAATGTGACTTCTTTCATGATTTATCCTTTAAATTTTTAAATAATAGCAAATAACATATGTATTGCTCCAGGAGAAGGAACTGGCAGCCTACTCCAGGGGAAGGAACTGGCAGCCCGCTCCAATATTCTTGCCTGGGAAATCCCACGGACAGAGGAGCCTGGCAGGCTACAGTCCATAGGGTCACAAAAGAGTCAGTGGCTAAACAACATTTCCAGTTAATTAGATAAATTGCAATGAATTACAAAATTGATTTCATCTTTTCCAAACAACTGCTCCAGAATAATATATGAAGATTACATAGAAAATTTTCTCTAATTTTCCTAGTTATATACAATATCTTTATATAATTTCATTAGACTCCATTTTTGGTCATTATCAATTGATTTTCTACCATAAGTCATATATATAAACACATATATTTACATATATGATACATGTGAAAGTGTTAGTCACTCAGTCATATATATAAATTAAAAGTGGAATCAAAATTGCCAGAAAAATATCAACAACCTTAGGTATGCTGATGATACCACTCTAATGGCAGAAAGAGCAAATGAACTAAGGAGTCTCTTGATGAAAGTAAAAGAGGAGACTGAAAAAAACTGACTTGAAACTAAACATTTAAAAAATTAAGATCACAGCATTTAGTCCCATCACTTCGTGGCAAATATAAGAGGAAAATGTGGAAACAGTGACAGGCTTTTTTTTCTTGATCTCCAAAATCACTGTGGATGGTGATTACAACCATGAAATTAAAAGACACTTGCTCCTTGGAAGGAGAGTTATGACAATGTTAGACAGTATATTAAAAGCAGAGACTTCACTTTGCTGACAAAGGTCCATATAGTCAAAGCTATGGTTTTTCCAGTAATCATGTACAGATATGAGAGATGGACCATAAGGGAGGCTGAGTACCAAAGAACAGATGCTTTCGAATTGTGGTACTGGAGAAGACTCTTGAGAGTCCCATGGACTGTCAGGAAATCAAACCAGTCAATCCTAAAGGAAATCAGCCCTACCTTTTCATTGCAAGGACTGATGCTGAAGCTGAAGCTCCGATACTTCGGTCACTTGATGTGATAAGCTGACTGATTAGAAAAGACCATGATGCTGGTAAAGACTGAAGGTGAAGAAAAGAAGGGACAGCAGAGGATGAGATGATCAGATACTCAAATAAGTGTGAGCAAACTCTGGGAGATAGTGGAAGACAGAGGACCCTAGTGTGCTGCATTTCATGAGGTCGCAAAGAGTCAGACATGACTCAGTGACTGAACAATCACAACAACAATATTTGTAAATTATGTAATTTGGGTTATTAATTTTCTACTACAAATAATATTAAAATTAAATAGTATATTCTTCTTCCCTTCTCCTATTGCACATTTCGTTTGAAGCATTATCTTTTACTTTCAACTACCAACAATAAGATGAATAAGTTGTATTCAGTGTTTTACATGGCTTCCTCATTCCACTTCCATTTTTTTATATTTATACTTTGTCAATATTGCCAGAGGAGATAGCTATTGCATATGTATGGTTCTCTGTTATAGTCATCATTTTGTCTGAATTATACAGGTCAGTATATATTTTAAGTTCACACTAATTCTTTTTTCCACACCTCACCAGTCATTTGGTTTTCTGAAAAAAAAATCTTTCTCTAGGAAATTACTCATGAAAGCCTCATGAAAACAATAAAATCTGAGTTCTCGCATGCTCAAAGCAGTTTGCCTACAGATTTTATAGTTAAAAGGCAGTTTGGCTGAATATAAAGCCATTGGCTCATATTTTTTACTAGAATACCATAATAATGTTACTCTAATGCCTTCTGGCATAAGACATTGACATAAACAAATCAAACTGATTTTATTTGATGATTAATTTGTTTTATTAAAATTTATCTTGATTTGGTAAATCTGGATTGATTTTCCTTGCATCGGTTTTCTGTTGCTATAAAACAAATTATCACAAATATAGCAGATTAAATTTATTAAATACAGCAAAACAGATAATTGCATCTTAGTGTTCATGGATCAGGAGTCCAGGCAAATATTCGCAAGATTCTTTATTTAGAGTCTCATCAGAATGAAATCAAGAAGTTGTCAGAGGTTGCAATATCTTCTGAGGCTTGTGTCTTCTTTCAAGCCCACTAGTTGGCAGAATTCAGATCCATACAGCCAGAGGACTAAGATCTCTACTCCCTTGCTGGCTGTCAGCTGAGGGACATGCTCAGCTCTAAGAAACCATCCATCATTCCCTGCCATGTGGCTCTATCCACAATATGGAAGCTTTCAGCCCCAAGGCCAAAAGAATAGTCTTGTTTTAAAAGGGACCACAAATGTGTCTTATGAATGGTTTTTAGAAGTCATTAATTGTCTGTATTTACTTGCTGAGTTATATGGTTAGTTTTTTTAAAGAGTTGTAATAGCCTTAAAAATACATAGAATACAAGATAGAGTAAGAATAGAGTAAGGATATTAAGCCAAAGAGGGACAGAAGGAATAAAATAAGTATAAAGAGATTTATTTTAAGGAGTTAGTTCACAAGATTATAGAAACTGGCAAGCCCAAATTTTTCAGGGTGGGCCAGCAGACTGGAAAGCTAAGAAGAACCAGTGTTGCAGTTCAAGCCCAAAAGCCATCTGCTGGTTGATTGTGTCATTCTAATCAGGCTTTGAACTGATGGAATGAGGCCCATCTACATCATGGAGTGCAATCTGCTGTATTCAAAGTTCACCAACTTATATATTAATCTTGTCCAAAAACACACCCTCACAGAACCACCCAGAATAATGTTTGACTGTGGATCTGGACTCTGTGGTCCTGGAAAGTTGACCCATACAATTAACTGTCGTAAATGGTCAAAGCTAAAGTTGTACCCCAAAATGAATAATGGAAAATCTTATTTATATAACTTATCTACAATTAAGTTCTAAGTTTTCTATCTAGCAAGCAGGGAATGAAATAGACATTCCCTTAGAGAAAAAAAAAATTTTTTTTCTAATAGAGAAACTGAAGAGAAATTTCTCCTATGGGTCATCATGAAAATGGTACTTTGTGAGAAGGCAATGGCACCCCACTCAGTACTCTTGCCTAGAGAATCCCAGGGACAGAGGAGCCTGTTGGGCTGCTGTCTATGGGGTTGCACAGAGTCAGACACGACTGAAGCAACTTAGCAGCAGCAGCAGCAAGCAGTCTCCCAGTTCACATCCCTAAATAACACTAGTGGCATATTTCCAATACCTGTTTTCCATAAAAATAATTATATGAGTCCAAAGACTAATGTATCTTAATTCAGTATCATCTTGGGATGGAATTTAAAATATTTCTGAAAGTATGTGCATTACAAATTCTTTAGCCAATTCTTCATGGATATTATTACCCCAAACCCTTTTTCAATAAAAATTGCATAGCTGGGAATTTTCTCTGTCTAGAACCTGAAGGTCAGATGGTATGAAAGCATGTATGCAATAGCTAGCGAATTGTTATACATTGATGGGCCCATCGGGAGACTGACATCCCCTTATTGAAATAAGAAACCCAACCAAGACTCAGGCTTAAATAGACTCTCATCCAACTACTGCATGGATTTGATCCAAGGTAGTGACTCTGGGCAGACTGAACATTTTACTTAGTTCTCAGCTTCAATTAAGGTCCCAAAGGTATCCGTTATAGACCATGGCTACAAGTAGTTTGCAATGAAAAATGTTCTGAACAGGTGTTACAAATCACCACAGCACACGTTTATAATGTCAGTAAAGCATTCGTTGAACAATGACTATGAAATCTAGAATTTAAGTTATGTTTGCCTTCTACTGACCTTTTATAGATTTTTCTCCAGTTCTACTAAGAAGCCAGGGTTGGATATCGTCAAGATGTGGTGACAGATTTATCATAAATTCCATGAATGGTAAGAAAGAAAAATGAAACTGAAAAAAAAAAATGTTAGATCTGAAAAACATGGCAGGTCCAAGAAATTGACAATCATGGTAAGAGTTGAAAGACAAGCAAGAAGGCAGTGAGAAAACTGGAAAGATAAAGAACCTATGTGTTAAAACAGGAAAATTCCAGCTTTAATCTCATAAAAGACCCAGTTCCACTTAGTCAGAATTTCCAGGGTGTGGTAACACAAGTTACTGATCTGAAATGAAGGCTACTTTTTAGAGTAGAAAAGGTTAGAAATCATAAGCCTCGAGCTACCAGATTTAATGTCCATTAAGTCAACATATGTTCACTTCTCAGCAGAACTATAAGCGAATTTCAATGATTAACTAATTTTTATTTCCTATTATTTATTTAAGGTCCTTGATTGAACTGAGTCCATGGAAAACAGCAGCTAGAAAATTGAGGACAAATCGGTTCATAACTCATCCATTTTGTTAGACTAATTGAACTCTGCATGCTAGCAACTTTTGTCATCAACAATGATGACTAATGATTAAAAAGGGAAATAAAAGTTAAGTGAAGGAAAATGAGAACTTGGATTTATATTGTGGTCCAGTTGACTAGTTTTGAAATAACACTGACACAGTGATAGTAAATGGAAAAGACTAGTGGTGGAGATAGTGGTTAAAATTTCCAACAGAAACATCATTTTTGATTGTTCATCTTCTAAGTGAATATTTTGCTTACAATCATCATTTTCAAGATGATGATTTTTAATCTTTCTGTTGTGGTTACTAACATATCTAAGTGCCTTATACATTCCTTTCCAGTATTGTATATAAAAATGTCAACAGAAAAATAAAACACTATTTTAGGTTGAATTATTTCCCCCTAGAATCCACATGTCAGAGTCCTAGCCCCCAGTGTCCCAGAATGTAACCTTGTTTGGAGGTGTAATTGGTTAAGTTAAGGTCATCCTGGAGTAAAGAGACCTTTTAATACACTACAAATGATGTCCTTATGAGAAGGGGAATACAGACATGCATATAGAGAGAACACCATGTGAACATGGTGCAGAACATAAATGCAGAGATTGAGTGATGTGTCTATAAGCCAAGAAACACCAAAGATTGCCGATAAAGACCAGGAAGCTAGGAGCAAGGCACAGAACATATTCTTCCTCAGAGCCCTCCGAGAGAAGCAACCCTGATGGCACCTTGATCTTGTACTTCTAGCCTCCAAAACTGTGAAGCAATGAATCTCTGTTCTTTAAGCTACCTAGTACTTAGTATAATATGTTATGGCAGCCTTAACAAACTAATACACACATTATTGGGTAAATAGTCCAGACATGGGTAGGGTGGCTTAAAAATTTGTTCATGAAGTTAGTCCTATAAATTAGGTCAAATCTCTGAAATAAGATACAGAGGCAGGAAGGATATTTTTCTGTTCTTCAAGGATATGTAGCAAACAAAAAAGAAAGATTGCTAGCTCAAGGTATGACAATCTTTGGTGCTTCTTCTCAGCTCAGACTTCAAGTATCTTCATTTGCTTACTACCCTGCATTTATTCCAAGACCAACTAAGAGAAAAGAACTGCTGACCTTCTTAGAAGAGTTTGTAGTCTGGCCAACAATGTCCATAGAATCAGAAACTGAGCCTCCCATTAAAAAGGCTGCTATAGTAACCAATTAGCTTAAATTCTTGATCTCTGTGGTCTATCTCACCACTGAAAAATTGTTGAAAGGAATGAGAAGCTGACCCACAACATGCAGTAGAAAGCAAGGGACTAACACACATTGCTGTTCCCATTTTAAAATTGAGGAAACCAATGCTTAATGAGAAAGTATTCTGCTCCCACTCTTACAGCTAGTAAACAAAAGGTCAGGATATTTAAGTTCACAAATGACTCCAGTTCTGTGTTCATAACCACTGCAGTATACTGCCTCCCAAAACTTACTCATCAGCATCAGATGATGACAGTCTTTGGAGAAAGTTTTTCTATTCTGAATTTTTTTAACTTAAAAAATAATGCATAAATAAGCCGAGTAATACTAAGTCATATAAAGAAAAAACTTAATGCTATCTATTCCATCTTCCTGATTACAACTCTATCCATTGAAGTAACCCATATCAACAGTGTAGTTTGTCTTTTCACATGTTTATCTACATTTATGCAAATATACCCCCAAAAAAGCACAGAGGAGTTGCTATTCCTATATTTTATTTTAAAAAATAGGATGCTAGTATTTCGATTTTTTCTGATATTTTTATAGCAATATAATGATATACAGATAAACGTGCAGATATATGGATATAGATAGAATATACACTTATACCCTATGGCTGGACATTGTGGAGCAGGCAATGGCACCCCACTCCAGTACTCTTGCCTGGAAAATCCCATGGACGGAGGAGCCTGGTAGGCTGCTGTCCATGGGGTCGCTAAGAGTTGGACACCACTCAGTGTTCTTGCCTGGAGAATCCCAGGGACAGTGGAACCTGGTGGGCCACGGTCTATGGAGTCGCACAGAGTCGAACACAACTGAAGTGACTTAGCAGCAGCAGCAGCTGGACATTTAGGCTGCTTCCAAGATTTTATCACTATAAATGCTACAATATCCTTCTGTATATTCTGTATATTCATATATGCCAGTGATTATCTGCAGAGCAGATTTTAAAAACTGACAATCCTGGGTCAAAGAATATATGTATTTTTAAAATTTTTATAGCAAGTGTCAAATTGCTTCCTAAACTGTTGTACCAATTCACACTCACATCAGTGTTGCTGAAAAATGGCAATTTGCTCAAATCCTTGCCAGTTCCTAATTTTATCAAATACATCAGTCTGGGTGCTCAAACACAGGCAATGCCAAGGCTGGTTAACTGAGTACCTCCATAATTTTAATTCTGAGTTGACTGATACTAAACTCAGAGATATTTAATCTAAGGGTTAAATTCCTTTGGCTATCTTCTCATATGTATAAATAAGGTAGCTGCTGTGTATCTAAAGTTGTCTTTTTGTGGAGATATAAGCAACGGAGTCACTCTGAGTGACTTAGGCATGAAAAAAGAAAGATAGTCTCTTATTTAAAGATAATAGATAGCTCACAAGATCATTGGAGAGGTTAGAGAACCAGGTTAACGGATAAGCAGCCTGAAGAACAGTCCAATCATGACATCAAATTGATTTGAAAAGAAATTTTAGACCATTTCAAAGCCTGTAAAACAAAACAGTTGACAATACTGCTAATTCTGCAGCAAGACACTTGAACTTGCAGCAACTGCCAGTTCCCTTCTAAGAATTCCATACCATCTCTGCTTCTTGCCGCACATCAAGGAGTCTAGGTCGTAGTGCATGGGAGGCTAGGAAATTTAGTATCTAAAGTTCAGCTTTTCTAGTAGGAAATAGTATCTGCCTCCCAAAAAACTCCTGAGCTCCTCAGAAGGGAATTTTCAAACCATAGAAAGAAGGTTTCAGGGTTAGGAAGCAGGAAAGAATAATCAGTGTCCACAGCACAGATTCTTTTTGATTGCAGCCTTCTAACATATGAAAACTGATTTTCTTTTCTTTCTTTCATTATATTTTCCTAATAATATGTTTAAAATTGTAAGTTTTATTTTCTTTTTCTATTTTCTTTTTTTTAATTTTTATTTTGTGCTCTTAGGATTTTTTAAACAGTTTACAATTGTTCAGTATCCAAAATGTGAGTTATTTTATTATCCATTCACCTGCAAGTGTGGTTATGATTTGGATCTTTGGCTAAGTAAAGACAATGTAATTCACCTAGTACTGACAGTAAACATTAGTGTTTAAAAACAAAATCCATGGTTCCTGAACACGTGGCTCTTCATGTGGTCATAGAGCGCACGCAGCTTTGGTTTACATCCAAGATGGATTGAATGGCCTGCCTGCTGAAAACTCTATCTCCCACCAGGTTTTCTTTTTTTTTTTTTTAACTCAAAGGCAGTGGTTGCTTTATTTGGGGAGGGGGGGTGAGGGCTTAGAAAACTTATTAAGTAAACAATGTCCAGTCCACCAGGTTTTCTTAAAGACTAATATTACAAGCTTGAAGACCATTTTCTGATTTAGGATATTAAAACCTAAGAAAGGCTATGTTAAAAGACTGAAATTAGTATTCATTGACTTGTTCATTCATAAAGCACTTGATGAGTATCTCTTATTAACCAAATTCTGTCCAAGGCACCAATGGCATAGAGATGAATGAGATTAAGTTTGAACCTCTATTCTTAGGTGTATAATTGGGAGTAAACTAACTTCTGAGGAAATTTCCATATTTAAAATAAGGATGGTATGTGCACACTGCTATATTTTAAATGGATAATAAATAAAGTTCTACTGTATAGCACAAGGAACTCTGTTCAATGGCATGTGACAATCTGGATGGGGAGTTTGGGGGAGAATGGATACACAAACACACACAACCATATATATATATATATATATATATATAAACAAGATTGTAATAGTTTCAGGTGAACAACAAAAGGACTCAGCCATGCTGTTCATCTGAAACTATTCAGTTCAGTTCAGTTCAGTCCAGTCGCTCAGTCATGTCCGACTCTTTGCAACCCCATGAATTGCAGCACACCAAGCCTCCCTGTCCATCACCATCTCCCGGAGTTCACTCAGACTCACGTCCATTGAGTCTATGATGCCATCCAGCCATCTCATCCTCTGTCGTCCCCTTCTCCTCCTGCCCTCAATCCTTCTCAGCATTAGAGTCTTTTCCAGTGAGTCAACTCTTTGCATGAGGTGGCCAAAAAATAAAATAGGAACAGTAATAATGCCCACTTCATGGGTTTTCTCTAAGACAAGTGACACAGTAAAGTTCTGAGCACTGTGTGGTGTATAGTTTATATTCAACAACCTTCAAATACCTTAATAACTATTACTAGCATTAATAAACCCACAATAAATTACAACATGTGATAAATCTATGCCATACACAGACTAGGCTGCTGGGATTGATAAGAGTATGGAGGAACAGCACTGCTCAAATTGGAGTTGGCAGAGGGAGATTTAGAAGAGGAATCTATAGAAGATTAAAATTTGAGCAAACTCTAAGAATGAACATGAGTTATCCTGGAGAAGGAAGAACTGACATTAAGCAAGAAATGGGGAGAAGATAGATGAAATGGCATAACTAAGTTAGTGAAGTGAAGTCACTCAGTCATGTCTGACTCTTTGCGACCCCATGGACTGTAGCCTACCAGGCTCCTCCCTCCATGGGATTCTCCAGGCAAGAGTACTAGAGTGGGTTGCCATTTCCTTCTCCAGGGGATCTTCCTGACCCCGATGTGTTACATTTGACCCATGGACCATTGTATCTGATGTAGACAAAATAGTACAATTTCTGCATCATAAAAAGTATACTTTAAAAATTCATTAGTATAGTTAGTGTGGAGAAAAACATTAAAGTCAGGGTCAGATAGGCTAGGATGTCATCTCAGTCTGGCACTTTCTGATGTTCCATTTCCTCACTTTTTAATGGAGACAAGAAGATAAGTCATTGTTGTAAAATATGTCCACTCATTTTTTGACTTGTCTCCTTTCAAAAAATAGCATCTAATTCCCCTCCTCTTGAATACGGATAGGACACAGTGACTCATTGCAAATGAACAGAACATTGCTGAAGTGGCATTTACATAATTTCCAAGGATAAATTAGACAAAGATGATTCAAACTCAACTTGACTCTCCCTTGAGGTACTTTAGCGACAAAACCACCAAGCTAGGAAGAAGCCAAGTGGCCAGATGGAAAGGTCATATATAGGTGTTCTGACCATAACCCCAGCAGAGGCCCCAGATGACAGCCAGCATCATCTGTCAGACATGCAAATGAGCAAGCTGTCCCATGATCCTAGTCCCCAGCCTCTGGGCTAGTCCAGCTAATGACAAATGGAACAGAAACATTTGTCTCCACCATTTCCACCTAAATTGCAGAAACTTAAGTAAAATAAATGTTGTCACTGTTTTAAGTTACTAAGTATTGTGGTGTTAGTAACATAACAGTAGGTGACCAGAATATAAAGGTGCCCAGCAACTCTCCAATTATTACCATATAAGAATTTTGTAGGAATCTCCTAAGCCTATTAACCTACTAACTTGGATCTTAGCACCATGTGTAAGCATATGTGTTAAACTGACTATTTTCAATTGAAGTACAGTTGATTTACAATGTCCTGCTACTTTCAGGTGGTGGTGGCCTTTAATCGCTAAGTTGTGTCTGACTCTTTCACAACCCCATGAACTGTAGCCACCAGGCTCCTCTGTCCATGGAATTTCCCAGGGAAGAATACTTAAGTGGATTGCACCTTCCTTCTCCAGGAAATCTTCCAGACACAAGGATCAAACCTGCACCTCCTGCATTGGCAGGCCGATTCTTTACCACTGAGACATCTGGGAAGCCCAGTTTCAGGTGTACAGCATAGTGATTCAGTTATATATACATATATGTTCTTTTTCAGATTCTTTTCCCTTATAGGTTATTATAAAATATTAAGTATAGTTCCCTGTGCTATACAGTAAGTTCTTGCTGGTTATCTGATCCATAGGTTGGGAAGTTCTCCTGGAGGAGGGCATGGCAACCTACTCCAGTATTCTTGTCTGGAGAATCCCCATGAACAGAGGAGTCTAGTGGGCTAATCCATGGGGTCACAACTAAGCACAGCACAGCACGTATATGCTGGGGCTTCCCACGTGGGGCTACGGGTAAAAAACCCTGCTGCCAGTGTAGGAAACATGAGACACATGGGTTCAGTCCCTGGGTCAGGAAGATCCCCTGCAGACATGCAACCTACTCCAGTATTCTTGTCTGGAGAATCCCCATGAACAGAGGAGTCTAGTGGGCTAATCCATGGGGTCACAACTAAGCACAGCACAGCACGTATATGCTGGGGCTTCCCACGTGGGGCTACGGGTAAAAAACCCTGCTGCCAGTGTAGGAAACATGAGACACATGGGTTCAGTCCCTGGGTCAGGAAGATCCCCTGCAGGAGGACATGGCAACCCACTCTAGTATTCTTGCCTGAAGAATCCCGTGGACACAGGAGCCTGGCAGACTATAGTCCGTAGGTCACAAAGAGCCAGACACAACTGAAGTGACTTATCATACACACACACATACGTTAATACAAATCTCCTAACGTGTCTCTCCTCACTACCTTTCCCCTTTGCTAACCATAATTTTGCTTTCTATATCTGGGACTCTATTTCTGTTTTGTAAATAGGTTCATTTGTATATTTTTTTTTAATTCTACCTATTTGCCTTTCTCTGGCTTACTTCACTTAGTATGATAATCTCTATGTCTACCCATGTTGCCTCAAATGACATTGTTTTATTCTTTTTTATGGCTAAGTAATATTCATATGTGTGTGTGTGTGTGTGTGTGTCATATCTCCTTTATCCATCTGTCTATAGATAGATATTTAGATTACTTCCATGTCTTGGCTATCGTAAATGAATATTGGAGTGCATGCACTGTTTTGAATTATGATTTATTTTGGATGTGTACCCAAGATTGTGGGATCATATGGTAGCTCTATTTTCAGCTATTTTACAGAACCTCCATACCATTCTCCATAGTGGTTGCACCTATTTGCATTCCTACCAACAGTGTAAGAGGATTCCTTGTTTGTTTGTTTTTTTTTTTGTACTTCCTCCAGCATTTATTATTTGTAGACTTTTTGATGATGGCCATTTTTACTAGAGTGATGTGATACTTCATTTATAGCTTCCCAACAATCCAAAGAAAGGACAAATAAAACAAAGCATACTATCAAAAGCCACAGAGGATTTAAGAGGCTGAACCCAAGACCTACACTGGAATTTGGTCAAAACTCTAGGCTTAACACATCCACCTCTTTCAAAAACAATATCATGGGATTTCTGATGACCAGCTTAGCATAGGACTAGAACTGGCCAGACCCTTTTATATGAAATGAAACACCACTGAAAACTAATAGGCTGGTGAATTTTGAACTAGAAAGTTTGGCCTTCTATTTCTTTTGGCCAGAGTGCTTTCAACAAAAGTCTAAATCATATATTTTTTTAAAGTAGTCTCTTAAAAAGACATGAATAGCTACAGGTCAGTTACAATTGGTTCACTTATGTTCTTTTTTAAGTTCAAGATAATAAGATGGAATCTGAGGCTTGGGGAAACAAAATCTTTACATTTTTTATCTAAATATTGGATCTATATTTGTAACAATTATTCACAAGGATGTAGATTATGCTCAAAGTGAATGAAAAGAGAGAGAGTACAAAGCTAGAAACGTGAGTTTGTAGTTTAATGTGATGACATGTGTGTGCAGATCTGAGAAATTAGAGTGATAGTTGCATAAGTGCGTAGATGTGAGTGAACATAAACACTGAAATTGTAGGATAAGCTCTAAAGAGAATGGAATACAAGAAAATCCTTTATTTCCTTATAGCACCTTTTCCCTCTCACACAACTATGCGCTGGGGACACTAATATACTTTTTCTCCAATTTACCATTTTGTCCCCAATTGCAGCTGCTGCTGCCAGGTCACTTCAGTCATGTCTGACTCTGTGCAGCCCCATAGACAGCAGCCCAACAGGCTCCCCTATCCCTGAGATTCTCCGGCAAGAACACTGCTGTGGGTTGCCATTTCCTTCTCCAATGCATGAAAATGAAAAGCGAAAGAAGTCACTCAGTCATGTCCGACTCTTTGCGACCCCGTGGACTGCGGACTACCAGGCTTCTCCATCCATGGGATTTTCTAGGCAAGAGTACTGGAGTGGGCCCCAGTTGCTATATGTCAGCAAATTTGGAAAACTCAGCAGTGGCCACGGGACTGGAAAAGGTCAGTTTTTATTCCAATCCCAAAGAAAGGCAATGCCAAAGAATGCTCAAACTACCGCACAACTGCACTAATCTCACACGCTAGCAAAGTAATGCTCAAAATTCTCCAAGCCAGGCTTCAGCATTATGTGAACTGTGAACTTCCATACGTTCAAGCTGGTTTTAGAAAAGGCAGAGGAATCCGAGATTAAATTGCCAATATTTGCTGCATCATCGAAAAAGCAAGAGAGTTCCAGAAAAACATCTACTTCTGCTTTACTGACTATGCCAAAGCCTTTGACTATGTGGATCACAACAAACTGTGGAAAATTCAGAAAGAGATAAAAATACGAAACCACCTGACCTGCTTTTGAAAGACCTGTATGCAGGTCAGGAAGCAACAGTTAGAACTGAACATGGAACAACAGACTTGTTCCAAATAGGAAAAGGAGTACGTCAAGGCTGGATATTGTCACCCTGCTTATTTGACTTACATGCAGAGTACCTCATGAGAAACGCTGGGCTGGAAGAAGCTCAAGCTGGAATCAAGTTGCCAGGAGAAATACAAAAAAAGCTCAGGTATGCAGATGACACCACCCTTATGGCAGAAAGTGAAGAACAACTAAAAAGCCTCTTGATGAAAGTGAAAGAGGAGAGTGAAAAATTTGGCTTAAAGCTCAACATTCAGAAAATGAAGATTATGGCATCTGGTCCCATCACTTCAAGGCAAATAGATGGGGAAACAGTGGAAACTGTGTCAGACTTTATTTTGTGGGGCTCCAAAATCACTGCAGGTGGTGATTGCAGCCATGAAATTAAAAGACACTTACTCCTTGGAAGAAAAGTTATGACCATCCTAGACAGCATATTCAAAAGCAGAGACATTACTTTGCCAACAAAGGTCCGTCTAGTCAAGGCCATGGTTTTTCCTGTGGTCATGTATGGATGTGAGAGTTGGACTATAAAGAAAGCTGTGTGCAGAAGAGTTGATGCTTTTGAACTGTGGTGTTGGGGAAGACTCTTGAGAGTCCCTTGGACTGCAAGGAGATCCAGCCAGTCCTTTCTGAAGGAGATCAGTTCTGGGTGTTCATTGGAAGGGCTGATGTTGAAGTTGAAACTCCAATGCTTTGGCCACCTGATGCAAAGAGCTGACTCATTTGAAAAGACCCTGATGTTGGGAAAGACTGAGGGCAGGAGACAAGGGGACGACAAAGAATGAGACTGTTGGATGGCATCACCTTCTCAATGGACATCAGTTTGGGTGGACTGTAGAAATTGGTGATGGATAGGGAGGCCTGGAGTGCTGCAGTTCATGGGGTTGCAAACAGTCGGACACAACTGAGCAACTGAACTGAACTGCCACTCTAGGATCCTTTCCTGGAATGTCCTCAGGGCAGTGTTTTGAAATAATTTTTTAAAAAAGGAAAAAAATCAAGTCATGCAGCCCTGGATATAGAGGTCACAGCTGCCTCTACCTAACTGTGTAAACTTGAGCCTTCATTATTTATGACCACCAGTTTCGAGACCTGGAAAACAGAGAATATCCTCCCAGATGGTGGTAAGACAATATTCACAGCCTCAAAGGGTAACATGTGGCACAAGTTCAGTAAAGGGTACTTTCCCCAGAACCCCTTGTTTCCTACCCTGTGACTCCTACTTATGCTTTGCAGTCCTGATGCAGTGTCACTGCCTCTGTATGGTCTTTGCCAAGGTCCCCAAGCAAAGTTTCATTTGTTTCTCCAGGCTGTAGTAACATTTTGGCCATATGGCAATGTCTTAATATGTTTATGTACCAGGCTGTCTCATGTAGATTTAGGATCTTATTAATTCCTTATGTGCTTTGTCCCCTCATTAGGATAATCTAGAAATTTTTATTTTGTAATTAAAGCATTTATAAACATGTCACTTATTAAAATCACTATGTGCCATTTGAAAGAACTGAAGGGTAGATGACTCAATATTTGGAAATGTGTTAGCCTGCTTTATAGAGGCCATTGCTCCCCCCCAATCTGGCTCCCTCTTGCCCAACTGTCACCATTATATGATTTATAGCTGGTCTCTGCTCATCTTTATGACTTTGCCTTCATGTTTTCCCAAGTCAGAGGGGTTGTTGGTTGTTTTGGGTTTTTTTTTTTTTTTTGGGTAAACCTAGACCCTTATTGATGAAATATGACCAATAAATGCTATAAAGTACTCTTGAAATGTGTAAATATTGCACATTGCCCAAAGGGGCAGTACTAAGGACAAATGGAATGGATGGAAAAACCACTGCTGCACAAGCTTAATTTTAGAAATACATTTTTCCCTCAGGTAAGGTTATGGTCACAATAAGATTAAACTCTGATCTCTTTATTCAATATACACATTTTTAAGCTGCTACATTTCCAAAAGTAATATATTATGTAGCTAATGTTTTATTGGATGTTTAATATGGCACAAACACAAAACTAAAACTTTCTACATGTCGTCTCTTATTTTTGTCACTATGGGAAACTTAAGGGAGATGTATCACTGTGTCTGTTTCACAGATGTTGTTGTTATTGTTTAGTCCCTAAGTTGTGTCTAATTCTTTTGCAACCCCACATGCCAGGCTCCTCTGTCCATGGGATTTCGCAGGCAAGAATACTGGAGTGGGTAGCCATTTCCTTCTCCAGGGGATCTCTCCAACCCAGTAATTGAACAGGCATCTCCTGCATTGGCAGGTGAATCCTTTACCACCAGGGAAGCCCTTATTATTAAATGTCCTTTGTAACTCATTAGAAATAATGCAATATTATAACATAGTTCTACTTTGGACTTTAAAAAGAACATTATTAAGGCCAAACAGAGCAGTGAGCATAGTAAATGAGAATGGTTAAACTCCTTTTTTAAAAGGTAGACACTCAATAAACATTAAAGCAAAATGTAACCACATGTTCTATACAAAGTGTTCATCTAAATCAAATGATACAGAAAGCTAGATGGAAAACAGAAAGTGACACAGAAATATAACCAAATAAGAAGAAAGAAAGGAAAAGAAAGCAGAGACAGACACATTCATATTAGAAAAAGAGAACATGGAAAAATACTTCTAATAAAAGTGAGAAAGCCATTTTTTAGTGATGAAAAGGTACAATTAACCAAGAAGAAATCATAAACATAAAGGAAGTATTTACAATAAATCCAGAATGTGAATGGAGACAAACCAAGAACAGCCACAAGCCCTTCATGGTAGAGGCATTCGAGGGAGAGAAGTGATGAATCTGCCCAATAGCCCTCAGAATAGAAGCCCCAAGCAGCCAACAGCTGTTCATTGGAAAGCAATTCCAGAAGAGAGCCAAACTGGGAGGAGTCTTGAGTTATTCCATACCAAAGATGGGGCTTCCCAGGTATCACTAGTGGTAAAAAAAAAAAAAAAAAAAAAAACACCTGCCTGCCAGTGCAGGAGACAGGAAAGAAGTGGGTTCAATCCCTGGGATGGGAAGACTCCTGGAGGAAAGCATGGCAACCCACTCCAGTATTCTCACCTGGAGAATGCCCTGGACAGAGGAGCCTGGTGGGCTACAGTCCAAGGGGTCACAAAGAGCCAGACTCAAATGAGCAGGGACATACACACTCAAGGATTGTTGAGGCAATCCAAGTGTGAGTTGGAAAAGAATTTCCAGACACAGGGCATTTCAGAAAGGAATGAGTTTATTAAGAACAAAGAGCAGAGATAATGGGGACACTGATAGCACAGTGGACCAACCTCCTGACGGACCAGGGAAAGCCAACAATTTTTGTGAATAGCCAATGTTTATATCGTTGAGACAAAGAAAGTTCCTACTGGAAGATTGGCATTAGGTGACTGATTGGGGCACTATAGGATGTTTACTGGAGTGGGCATCTTTGCTTAACCGAGAGTCAGGAAGTTCATTAGTGATGATCAGGAGGCTTTTGGTGATGGTTACAAAGGGGCTCAGTCAGCCTCAGAGATGACCCTGGTTCTGGGCTCCACTTACATGGCCTTGGTGCAAGGCCTTGCACCTATGGCCTTAGGGGAGGACTCAAAAAGGATCACCTCACATGTAGAGATAAAAATTTATTTTCTTTTTGGAATCACTAAGGCTGTTGTTTCACAAATATTCACAGATGAGGAAGTCCAATTAACATGTGTGTGTGCTAAGTTTCATCAGTCGTGTCCAACTCTATGCAATCCTATGGCCTGTAGCCCACCAGGCTCCTAAGTTCATGGGATTCTCCAGGTAAGAATACTGGAGTGGGTTGCTGTGCCCTCCTCTAGGGCATCTTCCCAACTCAGGGATTGAACCTGCTTCTTTTAGGTCTCCTGCATTGCTAGGTGAGTATTTTTAACATGAGACTAATTCAAACTTTATGAGCCTAGTTTGAACATTCCATACAATTTATATAGGGACTCATATATTGGTGTAATCAACCACCACCTAGGGTTTATGATATTTTTATTATTACCTTTTCTAGTATTTCAGTATCAATAACATAAGTTAAGACTTGAATGGTCATCATTTGCTTATCTGATTACTTTCTCTCATCTTAGAACTCACATGAATGGTAAAACAGATAAGTACATTTTATTTAAAAATTGAAAGCATAGAAAGAAAAAGTCACTAAAAATTCAGGAATGGATGTTTCTAACTACAAGCACTAAAGGGAAGGAATCCAGGCACTTGGAGCATTACATGAACGCATACAACTTTGTGAGCAGATGAAACATTCAAAAAATAAATAAATGATGAGACCATCCTGGTCATTTACTTTCTCTTACCAGTGTGCTTACCTTGTGGCTCAGATGGTAAAGAATCTGCCTACAATGTGGGAGTCCCATGTTTGACCCTTGGGTCAGGAAGATCCCCTAGAGAAGAGGATGGCTACCCATTCCAGTATTCTTACTTGGAGAATTCCATGGACAGAGGTACCTGGTAGGCTATACAGTCCATGGGATCACAGAGTCAGACACGACTGAGTGACTGACACTTTCACTTACTCAGTGCTACAGAGGTTTAAGACCTGAAGTAAGCCATTTTTTTCATTTACTCCTCTCACTTGTTGTAATAAACAGAAAAGTTATCTGAGGTAACTTTCTAAAACTATAGGAGTACTCCAACATATCAAAGGAGTCTCCAAAATAAAATCATGATGTCCAATATTGTAGACCAAATATTCCTACTATACAAATATTCCTGATATACATTTCATCCAACACACATATTCCTTGAAGGTAGACATTAAGACATCTGGGGGGCCAAACATGGTCTACTAGTCTCCAAGGGATAAAGACTTTGAGTCATTTTTGCAATCCATTGAAAGAGGTTGATGCTTTCTTCCCAATATCTTCTGAGACCATCACTGTGGACTGCCTCCAATGGGAAATCTCCAGTTATAGCAAACTCTGAAAACTACCTGATCTTCCAGAGGGAGGAAAGTTGGAGGGAGAGAATATTGTGCTTCAGTGAGAGTAACTTGGTGGAGAAATAAAAGATAAATTTTCTAATACTCCTATGATCAGTTTCTTGAAGAGCTTTGCTGTTGATATCCTTGATAAGATTGCATTTATGCAAATTATAAAACATCGATATGTTGTTTCTAGATGCAATAAGTACACATGCTCATTTGACTACTTCATCAAAACTGACTACAAGTTTTACAGCTATGCAAACTAGTCATTTCTAACTTATTGATGCTGTTAAGTTTCATGATATTGATTAGTACTGTAGCAAGAACTGGACTTAAAATCATAATTTATTTAATCAGATATTCTACAACTTTACTGGGAGGCACTGTAATAGGGTAAAAGAATCATCATTGACATCATAAATTCATACATTCTAAATTCAAATATGGTCTCTGATATTTATAAGATACAAAAAAATAAACTTTTCACATTTTGTTTGACACACATGTAAATTAACAGCAGTAATAATTTCCCTGCAATATCATTTTGAAAAGTAGAGACAAATGTTACAAAATGCAAGAATACATGGTGGGCATGCAAGAAAAAAATTAATATTATTAAAACAGAAGAAATAGAGACAAACAAAACCCAAATGTTGGGTTTAAAATGGTTAACAAGCATATAAACCCCTAAAAAGACTATTTTTAAAAAAGAAAGAAGGTAGAAAGACATGAAGAAAGGAGGGAGGAAGGTCAGAAAGAAACATCAGTAACCAATTACCAATATTAGAAATGAATGTGGGACATAGCTACAGACCATACACAAATCAAGAGGTTGTTAAGGAAATATTTCAAAGACATTTATGTTCAAAATAATTCCATAAATTTCACAACTGAGATAAAACAGATAAATCCCTTGAGAAAACATAACTCTCCAAAACTGGTACAAAAGAAAGAGAAAAGTAGGACTAGCACTGAAGAAATTGATGTCATAATTTTAAACCTTCCCACAAAGCTACAACAAAGCTTCAAAGCAAGATGGCTTTATCAGTGAATTCTAGCAAGCATTCATTACCATTCTTGCATAAACCCTTTTAAAATATAAAGGATGAGGGTATAGGTTTCAATCAATGTAATAAAGTCAACATAACCCTAATACTAAGACCTGAATGAGGACATCACAGGGGAAAAAAACACTATAGAACAAAATTTCTCATGAACATAGATGTAAATATTCTTAGCAAGATATTAGTAGTAGTAAATCAAATCCAGCAATATATAAAGGGAAATACATCATGACCACATACTCAAGATTGACTTTACAACTGTAAATCTGTCAATATAATTGATTAACAGGATAGATAAGAAAAATCATGTGAATGTATCAATACATGCACAAAAAAAGTTCTTGAAAAAATTCATCTTGAATTGATGAAAAAAACTCAGTAAACTAAAAATACAGGAGAACTAACTCAATTTTATAATAGATTTCTATCAAAAACCTGCAGCTAACATAGTTCTTAATGATGAAATAGTGGACATTTTTTCAAGATCAAGGATGTCAACTTTCACCACTTGTATTTAGTATGGTCCTAGAAGTCCTACCCAATGCAATAAAAATTCAGTAAGGTCATAAAGGCTGGAAAGAAGGAAATAAAAATGTATCCAGAGATTATATGGTTGGATATACAAAAAAAACCTATGGACTATTATTGATATTCAGAATATCCATTATGTCAAAGTAGAGGAATATTAATTCAGGAATAAAACATATGTAGACTGAGGAGGTCAGGATTCCATCAGCATACCTCATTATAATTTCAGAAATCAGAAATTAAAAACCTGCGACCATAATTTTACAGCTTGGGCTTCCCAGGTGGCACTAGCGGTAAAGAACCCACTTGCCAATGCAGGAGATGGAAGAGACGCAGTTTCGATCCCTGAGTTGAAAAGATCCGCTGGAGAGGGAAATGGCTACCCACTGCAGTATTCTTGTCTAGAGAATCTCATGGACAAGCCAGGCGTGCTACAGTCCATGGGGTCGCTAAGAATCAGACACGACTGAAGCAACTGAGCATGGGTACTTCTTGATAGACTGGTGGGTCATGGGGAAGGCAAATCTCCTGGAGATGAGGCTACAGCCACTTCAACATACATTGTTAGAAAGTACTAAGAACAAATGAGAAACTGTGGTTGTTTCAGGAGACAGAACTGGAGCGAGAACTGGGGCTAAAGATGTTAATTTAAATGTTTGTGTGTGTGTGTGTGTGTGTGTGTGTGTGTGTGTGTGTGTATTTCCATATTTTTAGTTTTATATTACTTTTAATTTATTTTTTAAAAATTTTAATAGAAGTATAGCTGATTTACAATGTATGTTTAAAATGAGGTAATTGAATTAGTATCATCAGATCAGCAAACATTACATGAAAAAGGTCATATGAGCATGTCACTTCCACCTTGCAGCCATTCTACCATGTAAAGTAAGGCTGAGCTCAGTTGCTATTTGGGCCATCAAATCGTCTCATCTTGCTTGCTTTCTTTCTATTTTTATTATTACATTTACTATTATTTACATTATTAAGCCCTATGACCCAAAGACTGTCAGTGATGAAACCAACAATTGAGACAAAACAGAGCAATTGGCCACATTGGAGGGCCTTCCTGCAGGCTAATGCTGGAGCTCCAACCTAACCCACAGATAGTTTATAACGTATATGATATATCACATATTTTGCAATTATATATTTTATGTACACGTGTAATATTTTATAATTATGATATATAATAATTGTATAAACTATTCCATTTTATATTGTTGTTTTTCAGTCACTAAATCATATCCAACTCTCAGCAACCCCATGAACTACAGCACGCCAGGCTTCCCTCTCCTTCACTGTCTCCCATGGAGCTTGCTCAAACTCATGTCCATTGAGTAAGTGATACAATCCAACTGTCTCATCCTCTGTCATACCCTTCTCTTCTTGCCCTCAATCTTTCCCAGCATCAGGGTCTTTTCCAATGAGTTGGCTCTTTGCATCATGTGTCCAAAGTATTGGAGTATAAATTATTATTTATTATTCTATTATTCTACTCTTCTCTTCCTTTACTTGTTCTGTAATAGTTCTCATAAGTTTCAATATCTTCCATCCCAAAATACATGCATTTTGGGTGAGTTGGGCTTTCCAGGTGGCTCAACAATAAAGAATCCACCTGCCAGTGCAGTAGACTCAGGAGTCTCAGGTTTGGTCCCTGGGTAGGGAAGATCCCTTGGAATAGGAAATGGCAACCCACCCTAGTATTCTTGCCTAGAAAAATCCACGGACAGAGGAGCTTGGTGGGCTACAGCCCATGGGGTCACAAAGAGTAGGACATGACTGATTATACATGCATCTAAATAAGGTAGGTTCTGTTGGAAATGAAATTTTAATCTGGAAGAAACGAAAGTTCCTTCATCTCATCTAGATAGAAACTCACTCCAAAAAAAATATATATATATAAGCCCATTCTAATGTTGCAATACATGCTTTTGGAAGTGGCCTTTTTGTGTGTTGTGTAGACTTGGAAATGCTCAGATAAGTCAAGGTCACTGTGACCTTTTATGTATTCAATTCTTGGGAATACTGCTAGCTCAAAGCTTCCAGGAACATTCTGTGGAAAGCCAGGCAAGTGTCTATGAATAAGAGAAATACTTACTCTCCCAAAACTGAAACTGGACTAACAGGTTGAAGAAGATCATTTATTGCTCCAGAAATTTACAAAAGAAATGATGCCAGCATAAAATTTAGGACAGTTCATCAAATAACTGAAATGCCTTGTGTGTGACCCTACTTTAAACATGTTGCTAGTCTTTCATATAATTTCTCCATATCATCTATCAGGTTGCAAAAATGTTTCCATAAACCAAAATTGGTTGTAAAAAGCATCCAGAATATTATTGATGATGGATTACTCAAAAAAAAAATCAGAGCTCTTTATGTCATGAAAACAAACTTTGGTCCTGATGGCCATGAAAGTAGGCAAGCTGAAACATAGTTTGATAAAAGCTGAAAACACTGGAAAAATTAGAGTCAATTTCCTGCAACAGTGTGTGTCCATTTGATTTTTGAGGAAGCAACGAAATATGGTGGAGGAACTGGTATGATGTAGAGGACATCCAGAGAGACAATTTTAAAACATTTCTATAACTTAAAGAGAAGTGATCAGATGATGTTGTATAGTGTAAAAGAGCATGATGCTGAAGCCAGACAAGTGTGAATTTACTGCCTGGCTTCTCACTTACCCCACACACAACTTATGAATACATTCCCTCTGAGCCTCGGTTTACTTCTCTGTGAGCTGGGGATTAAAAGATTGCCTTGTTCATAGAATTTAAATGTGTAACAAGTGAAATAAAAATGGAAAGCAACTAGCATCTACTTACTATTGCTGTTAAATAAACAGAGGTTTTACTGTTACATCAGCGCATAAGTGGTAATCTTACTATGATAATTGAAAGCATAAAGTCTAAACAGGACATTGTGTTTCACCTCCATGCTAGCATTTTTCATTAAGCCTGCACCTAATGTATAATATGTAACATATTTTCCTTTCAAGGTCAAATCTTAACACTTAACTGTTTTCTTAAACCCTTCTTTTGTTTCTAATAATCCTAGCAAAACAACATTTTCCTTCCTCTCCCTAATGATTATCCTACAACAGGATAAATGAGGGAAAATTTAGCACCAACTGCCAGCCTAATGTATTTTGCAGTTCTAAGACAAAAAATGAACAGAAACACTTGTTCTGACCATGCTATAGATCCCAGGGCTGAGATGGGGCCAGTAGGATTCCGTGTGTCACGGTCCTAAGCCCATAATCTACCAACCGTAAAAAAATAAATAAATAAAGTGTGTTTATGTTGGCTGATTCATTCACAGTGTCTTTCTTTTTTCAAAGAGAAAATAATTATTGAACACTCACCATAAGCCAGAACAAGTATAGATGCAGATAATATGAATATAGCCCACCAGGCTCTTCCATCCATGGACTTTTCCCAGGCAAGGATGCTGGAACGGGTTGCCATTTCTTACTCCAGGAGATCTTCTCAACTCAGGGATCAAGCCCATGTCTCTCTCGTCTCCTGCTTTGGCACCTGGACTCTTTACCTCTAGCACCACCTGGGAAGCCCTAGCTCACTCTAAGGGAACAGATAATATGATACATATGAGTCCAACAGTCTCTTATTTCAAAAGAACCCATGACTGAAGTTTTGGGCAGAAACATATTCTCAACATGCTAACTAACCAATTATTTTGACTTTATATCAACACAAAGTTTTGTTACACTCAACAGGAATATGAAACAAAATAGAACAATAGCTTTTTCATGAATAAAATTGAATTGTAGCATAAACTATGCAATTTAAGGTCAAATTCCACAAACCATCTTAAATGCATTGTGAAAACAAGTTCAACTAATAAATAGTTTAATATCTTTATTAAAGAAAGTGGGTTAGTGAATTCACTGACAATTATGTAATCATAGAATCAACTGAAGTGTTATCAAAGACTACCTTGTAAAGGCCCAGATGGTTTTAGAGGTGAATTTTTTCAAATGTTTAATAGGTAATATTTTGTTGTTCAAACTATCCCTTATCTTACAAAAAGAAAAGTCATTAGGTATAATCATGTATGAAAGAACTGATGCTTCTGAACTATGGTGTTGGAGAAGACTCTTGAGAATCCCTTGGACTGCAAGGAGATCCAACCAGTCCATTCTAAAGGAAATCCATCCTGAATATTCTTTGGAAGGATGGATGCTAAAGCTGGAACTCCAATACTTCGCACACCTGATGAAAAACACTGACTTATTGGAAAAGACCCTTGTGGGAAAGATTGAAGGTGGGAGTAGAAGGGGATGACAGAGTATGAGATGGTTGGATGGCATCACTGACTCAGTGGAAATGAGTTTGAGTAAGCTCCGGGAGTTGTGATGGACAGGAAGGCCTGGCGTGCTGCAGTCCATGGGGTCACAAAGAGCCAGACGCGACTGAGTGACTGAACTGACTGGACTGACTGTCTTATGTATAATCATATTAGTAATAACACAATTTTATGTATCACAAAAACTATAGGCAAATGTCACTAATGAGCATAGATCATAACATACTAAATAAATTTACAAATAAAATATACAGTAAGTTCAGTCACTCAGTCATGTCTGACTCTTTGTGACCCCATGAATCACAGCACGCCAGGCCTCCCTGTCCATCACCTACTCTCGGAGCTCACTCATACTCACGTTCATCGAGTCAGTAATACCATCCAGCCATCTCATCCTCTATCGTCCCCTTCTCCTTCTGCCTCCAATCCTTCCCAGCATCAGAGTCTTTTCCAATGAGTCAACTCTTCTCATGAGGTGGCCAAAGTACTGGAGTTTCAGCTTTAACATCAGTTCTTCCAAAGAAATCCCAGGGCTGATCTCCTTCAGAATGGACTGGTTGGATCTCCTTGCAGTCCAAGGGACTCTCAAGAGTCTTCAACACCACAGTTCAAAAGCATCAGTTCTTCGGTGCTCAGCCTTCTTCACAGTCCAACTCTCACATCCATACATGACTACTGGAAAAACCATAGCCTTGACTAGACGAACCTTAGTCAGCAAAATAATGTCTCTGCTTTTGAATATGCTATCTAGATTGGTCATAACTTTTCTTCCAAGGAGTAAGCGACTTCTAATTTCATGGCTGCAGTGATTTTGGAGCCCCCCAAAATAAAGTCTGACACTGTTTCCACTGTTTCCCCATCTATTTCCCATGAAGTGATGGGACCGGATGTCATGATCTTCATTTTCTGAATGTTGAGCTTTAAGCCAACTTTTTCACTCTCCTCTTTGACTTTCATCAAGAGGCTCTTTAGTTCTTCTTCACTTTCTGCCACAAGGATGGTGTCATCTGCATATCTGAGGTTATTGATATTTCTCCCAGCAATCTTGATTCCAGCTTGTGCTTCCTCCAGCCCATCATTTCTCATGATGTACTCTGCATGTAAGTTAAATAAGCAGGGTGACAATATACAGCCTTGATGTACTCCTTTTCCTATTTGTAACCAGTCTGTTGTTCCATGTCCAGTTCTAACTGTTGTTTCCTGACCTGCATACAGATTTCTCAAGAGGCAGGTTAAGTTGTCTGGTATTTCCATCTCTTTCAGAATTTTACTTAATTATTTATCACATTTATAAGCCAAATGAGAAAAATGATATGATTTCCTAACAGCTGCTCAAAATTTAATTTTCAAAACTTATCTCTATTTTTTACTACTTTTCTTACTTTGAGCTTCCCTAGTGGCTCAGACAGTGAAGAATATGCTTGTAATACAGTAGACGTAAGTTTGATCACTAGGTCAGGAGGATTTCCTGGAGAAGGGAATGGCTACCAGCTCCAGTGTTCTCACCTGGGGAGTTCCATGAACAGAGGATAGGAATAGATGCCTATTAATTTAACACAGAAAATTACATAAATTTATGTATATTTAAATAAAATAAGCAAAAGTCAGGTCTAATGGTGAAACTTAAAATTATTCCTATTAAATTCCATCAACAGGAAAAGAAGCCCACTTCCATAATTATTTTCCTGTAAGTATCAATGAAATGTAATATAAAAATAAATGAAATGTGAAAATATTAAAGGGAAAGAAAACACCACTGCAGTTCTTTACAGGTGATATAACTTTATACCTAGAAGACCCAGTTGGAAGATATAGTAAACTCAAAAAGGTGGTAAATTTTAAATATTAAATACCTATAAATCACCAGCTAGTGAAAGTAATGCAGTCTCTTGAAGTCTAGTTAATTTGAGCCATTCTATGCACTGTAGAAGTTCAAAACCTTTCTCAACATTTCTTTTTTAATTTCCAGGAAGCTTGGGCTCTCACCGGCACATTTGGATCTGGGTTTCAATTTCTACATGTGCTGTGTCTCTTTCCTTACAATATCATTTGGCTTGAGTTATCAAATTGTATTACATAGTAAGTGTATGGGCTTTAAAATAGAAGTGTGTACAGAAACAGTATTCATTTACTTATTTATTATCCATGTTAAAATTAGGTAACATTTATAAACCTATTAAATAAAAAAGCAAAATATATCTCTGTTCATTTTTTCATTGTTTATCTAAGGGGAAATGGTATCACACTTTAAATTGAAATAGTATGTCCCTTATTCCTCATTCTGCAGAGTGATTATTTAACAAGTCTTAAATTTATTGAGAGGAAGAAATTTAGTGGCTCAGATGGTAAAGAGTTTGCTTGCAAAGCCAGAGACCCAGGTTTGATCCTTGTGTAAGGAAGATCCCCTGGAGAAGGAAATAGCAACCCACTCTAGTGTTCTTGCCTGGAAAAACTCATGGACAGAGGAGCCTTGCGAGTTACAAGTACATGAGGTTGCAAAGAGTCGAACATGCCTTAGTGATTAAAAAACACTGAAGAAATAGCATGCTATAAGAATCTCCATAAGACAAGATTTCCTTTTAATATCTCCAGAAAATTCTCACTACAGATGTGAGAGATGTTTGAATTGAATGTTTCACCTGCAAATAATATGGTCAGAATTTCATGAACTCGTTAGTTTTAACTTACATGTTACAAAGCTGTACCTTTGTATTTCATTTCAGTTATCTTGGTAAGACATGTCATCTCAGCATTACTTGAAAGTGAAAGTGGTTCAGTCATGTCCAGCTCTTTGTGACTCCATGGTCCATGGAATTCTTCAGGCCAGAATACTGGAGTGGGTAGCCTTTCCCTTCTCCAGTGGATCTTCCCGACCCAGGAATTGAACCGGGGTCTCCTGCATTGCAGGCAGATTCTTTACCAGCTGAGCCACAAGAGAAGCTCAAGAATACTGGAGCGGGTAGCCTATCCCTTCTCCAGTGGATCTGCCCAGCCCAGGAATCGAACTGGGGTCTCCTGCATTGCAGGTGGATTCTTTACCAACTGAGCTAAGAGGGAAGCATGACTTGAGAAGCTGTGAAAATTTTCTGTTACTAACATTGTCTTTAAAATGCCTTCCACAAAGCATAGGACAGAGGTTTATTCTTGGGGAAAATATTTTGTAGAGAAAAATATGATTGAAAATAGTTCTTTTAAAAGAAAGTATTTCTGAATAACTCTTTAAAAAAAAATAAAAGTCTTCCCAGTGATTAAACAAGCAAAATGTTTGAAACAGTGTCATTTAATTCATAAACATGGTGTTATTTAAATATATATGTTTTCTCTCAGGACCCTCACTCTTTTTAGGTACTACTGATGGAATCAGTGTGCATGAGACCAGCCCTATGGAACCTGATTAGAGCAAACTCTTCAAGTTCATTAATAAATCACTACAGGGTAAAAAGTATGATAAAGAGAAAAGGACTGACATTGCTTATTACTATTACTGTTACCTACTTACCACTTCGATTTCTACTAAGATGGTTCACATATGTAATTTTATCCACATTGTCTCAGAGAGGAGAGTGAGCTTAAGAAATGTGAATGAGATTAAGAGGATCAAGAGAGCAAAGCTGAGCCTCTTACCCTTCTCACCCGAGAACAACTTGCATTGCCTTTGCATTTTCATCTCTCATGCCAGAAAAAAAAAATCTATGTCATGTATTCTACTCACAAAATAAGAATGAGCTCTATCTCTGTTTTTCTTTTGTCTTTTTAATTGGGTCATCATTTACATGGAGGAAGATGCCTAGTTTTTAAGAGTATTTGTTGTCGGTGTTTTAGTGGCTTAGTCATGTCCAGCTCTTGCAGTCCCATGAACTATAGCTTGCCAGGCTCCTCTATCCATGGGGTTTCCCAGGCAAGAAAACTGGAGTGGGCTGCCATTTCCCAACCCAGGGGTCAAAATCATGTCTCCTGCACTGGCAAGGGGACTCTTTACTGCTGAACAACCAGAGAAGCCCCACTGTGTAAGTGTAGAGTTCCATTAATGTTAGAAAATATGAACATAACCATCACCCAGTGAAGATAACAGAGCACCTGCATTACCGTAGAAATTTCCTCCCTGCCCTTTTCCAGGCTATCCCGCTTTAGACTGCCTCTGCGCAACAACTGTTTATGTTTCTGTAGCATCATATAAAGTCATATATAAGGAATCATATAGTATGTTCTCTCTTGCACCTGGCTTCTTTCACTTGAAGTTTTGAAATGCACCCACATTGTTCTGTGTTGTTCTTTCTTTTTTTTTTTTTTTTAACTGAGTGTTACTGCATTGTATGGTCACCATTACAACTTGTTTATTCACTGGTTGATAGCTATTTGGATTCTTTCTGTCTGGGTTTATCATGAATAAAACATCGATAAATATCTTACATAAATTTTCTTGTGGGTGTGTGTTTTATTTCTCCTGTACAAGCACACAGGAGAGAGTTTCTGGGAGAGACCACATAAGAAACTGCCAAACCATTGCCCAAAGAGGTTGGCGCATTTTATTCTCCCACCAGCATGTCTGAGTTTCGATTGTTCCACATCCTCGCCAACAGTACTGTCAGCCTTTTTAATTTTAGTCATTCAAGTGGGTGTTAAGTGCTATCTCATTGTAGTCTTCAGGAAAATACATTTCCCTGAACACTAACAAAGTTGATTATCTTTCCATGAGTTTATTGCCTGTTCCTATATTTTCTCTTCTGAAATATCTCTTTTTGTTTTTGGCCTATTTTTATTAGGTTTGCCCTTTATTATTGAGATTTAGGAGTTTTAAGACTTTTTTAATACAAGTCCTTTGTCTGATATATGCATTTTTAATATTTTGTTCAATCTATGATTTGTCCTTTCAGTTTCTCAACAATGTCTTTGATAGATAAAATTATAAATTTTATAAAATCTAACTTATAGGTTTTTTCCATTATAGTTTTTTTCCTTCCCTTTATTTAAGAAATCTTTATTCATCCTGATTGTGAAGATATCTTTTACAGTTTCTATGAGAATTTCTATAGGTTTATATTTTACTTTTTGATTTATAACTCATTTTATATGATTTATAACTCAAATTAATTTCTGTGATTCACTACCTTTAGATGCTGAGATTTAATATCCAAACTCTCACTTATTTACCCCTGAAAATTAAGAAACCCTACAACATTGTCAAGTAGAACAACTTCCTTAATAAAAAATACTCACATTATGTGTATTTCATTATGTTTATACATAATGAAAAGCATAAATGAGCTTAACTGTGGTTGCTTGACACTGATACAATACAAGATCAGGGTCTTCTCACCCTCAACCCTGTTCATCTGTGCCTAATAAAACTCCCTTCCACAGTATACTGCTGGTTGCGCTGAAATTTTATCTTCTGATCTTTTATTCCATTTAGAAGAGTTCTTCCTTTTTCCCAAGGTGGGGGGGGGGGAATATGCTATGCTTCATAAGAAAGATCACAATATAAAATCACCTTCACAAAGATATATTTTTCACGCAAGTTTTCTTTGTAGGTTTGCTTTGTAACAATCATTCATATTCTGAATAAATAGAAAATCCTTGCTTCCCTCCTCTACCAAGTTGATGGTTCAAAAACCTGGGAGTCAACTAATTCATCCTTCTTCCCCAACCACACATACAGGTCACCAGATACATTTGAATTTTAGTTAACCATGAATAATTTGCATGTGATAAACACAAATAATTTGTATGTGATCCAACTATTGCTTGGAATGCACTTATGTTAAAAAAATTATTTGTTGTTTATCTGAAAATCAAACAGAAGTGGACATCCTGTATTTCTATTTGCTAAATCTGGCACCTCTACCCACATCCAATTCATCACCAAACCCACCAACTCCTACATCCTCAATATTTCCTAAATTAAGTCCATTTATTTCCATCTCTACTATTTGTACTTTTAGAAAAGACACCACATTTATAACCATTTACTTTAATGACCTCCTAACTGGCTTCCAACCTCTAAACATTCTTCGTTCTTTGTTAAAGCCATAAAAATTCTTTAAAACACGGCCCTGATCACAAAACATCCTCTTCAATTGTTCCTGTTGCTTTTTAAGATAAGTTCTAAATTCCTAAACTTGGCTTTCACTGCTGTGTCTTATTTGTCCGGCTTATCTCTAAGCAATCATGATTTTGCACTCTCTTACATTCCATTTTGCAAAACCTTTCAGTCTCTTGAAATGCTAGACTCTGTTCTTTGTTTTTAATATTCACAAATGAATTTTCTCCTACCTGAGGCATTCTTTCAACTCATGAGTTTCACTTAAGCTGGACCTTGGTCTCTTTATTCTCAGATATGTTCTTTTGCCTTCCCCTGCTCTGCTATCATTCAACTCTCTAATCTGATGTCATAATCACTTCCTATTTACCTACTGATGAAGGAGAGATGCCCACCCTTCAGCTATGGGGATGACTGAACCCTGAACCTTGTCCCACAACACGGAACAGATTAGCCTGACAGTAGCATTAGTCACAGATACTCATAACCTGGGAGCCAAGGACCTTGCAGCAAGACATACAAGGGTTCACTTCTGACCAGAGGGAACAGCCAAGATGGTAAGATGGTGGGATGGCATCACCAAGTCAATGGACATGAGGTTGAGCAAAGTCCTGGAGACAGTGAAGGACAGGGAAGCCTGGCATGCTGCAGTGCATGGGGTCACAAAGAGTCAGAAGTGACTTAGTGACCGAAAACCAACAACAATGAACAGCCAAAGTCTGAGGGGGTAGGCTTTGTAGTATCAAGAGGGTGAGATGCACCTGGTTACCACAGGAGAAGGAGATTGGCTTGCTTGATTTATTATGTGGGCTGGCAGGGAACATCATCTCTACTCAGGATTAAGCAGGTAATGTACTTTGTTCCCCTGGATAAGAATTGTTTGGCTAAAGGTCAATACTGATGGGAGAAGAATAGGAAGGAAAACTTGTGATTAGACCATTCAAGGCTTTCTCTGTTTTCTAAAACATCAAGGCAGCACATAATATTGAACCTTAATTTTAGGCCTTACACCATAACTAATGAACTTGTAAGGTTGCACAGCATAGCATCTGCTCAGCTCAGTTGCTCAGTCGTGTCCCGATTCTTTGCGACCCCATGGATTACAGCACGCCAGGCCTCCTTGTCCATCACCAACTCCTAGAGCTTACTCAAACTCACGTCCATCAAGTCGGTGATGCCATCCAACCATCTCATCCTCTGTCATCCCTTTCTTCTCCTTCTACCCTCAATCTTTCCCAGCATGCCTCCATTCAAATTAGACATCTGAAAAAGATTAGAATTACCTCTCATCAAAGTCAGAAATGCAATTAAGTGTGATGTCAAGAAAATTGTCCAGCAGTTAGAAATGGGCGAAAAGATTACTGGTCACCTTTTAGTAGAGTTATGGAAGCCAGGGGTTATCTGATTCTATTCAACAATGTACATTTGATTCTATTTCTAATGACTGTTGTTGTTGTTTTTAAGTCGCCCAGTTGCATCCATCTCTTTGCAACCCCTGGACAGCAGCACGCCAGGCCTCTCTGTTCTTCACTATCTCCTATAATTTGCCCAAGCTCATGTCCATTGCATGGGTGATGCCATCCAGCCGTCTCATCTTCTGACATCCTTTTCTCCTTCTGCCCTCAATCTTTCCCAGGGACTTTTTCAATGAGTCAGCTGTTCACATCAGATGACTAAAATACTGGAGTTTCAGCTTCAGCATCAGTCCTTCCGATAAATACTCAGGGTTGATTTCCCTTAAGAATGACTGATTTCATCTCCTTGCTGTCCAAGCAACTTTCAGGAGTCTTCTCCAGCACCACTGTTTGAGGGCATTAATTCTTCAGCGCTCTGCCTTCTTTACAGTCCAGCTCTCACAACCGTATGTGACCACTGGAAGGACCTCAGCCTTGACTATATGGGCCTTTGTATTTCTAATGATAAGGCAGTTTTAAAGCTCTGTAGAGATAGAAGCCACATAGCAGAAAATTAATGGTAATGTAAATGGCTCTTGTCTATATCAGTTCACATGAGGTTTGTTAGTAGAAATTTATTCCCAGCCTGTATGTGACCCTAAATGTACATCGTTAGATTACATTGTATCATCCTGTAGGGTATTAAACAGTTTTGCTGCATCATTTATTAATAGTAAATTCATGTCAGCATTCCTTATTATGTATGTGTGTGTTTATATACATATTTTTTTTATATTTATAAATTTTTCAAATTCTCATTTGAACAAGTCTGAACATCTTCCTGGTTCCCTCATTACTGAAAAGTTTAATATGTCTTCAATATATGTTACATTTTCCTGAGAGTCATGATTTTATTTTTTTGAAAATTATACTTTAGCAGTGAATGAAGGTAACCATGATTTGAAAGAACAATTTTTAAAAAAGAACTATCTTAGTAAAGGAAATACAAATGTATTTAAATGTAAACATTGTCTTGAATGAGGCAGTGATATTAGGCAGGTTTTTTTATTACTTTTTCTTAAATAACAAATAGGCTTTTATTAGATTTTACTAATAAAATTTACTAACTTTAGTACATTTTACTAAATTTGTAAAAGTAAAATGGTAGTTATTTAAGACAACTAAGTAAACATACAACAAAACAAATAAAATGGGACAAGACATATGTGCCCACTAAGAAAGTGTAGCGATTTTTATTTATTGAAAATTATGCATGTTTTCTAGTCCTTTGTTTAAGGGGCAGTCGCTCAGGTCCAATCTTTTGCTCTGTGATACTGAAGAATGTTTCACCCTCAGAGGGTGTTGAAGGCTCCAGTTTTGCTTTCTTTCTTCCAAATCCAAGGTTTGGCTGTTCACTTTGGTGACTAAACTTTCTTTAAACGAGCTTAATTCCAAAGCTCTCCTTACCCTGAAAGTAGCTTAGGTCATGCCTGACAATTCCAAGTGTCACGTTGACTGACAAAGCATAAAAGAGGCTTGGCAGCAAATTTTCATGTACAAACACTTGCTAGATGACAATTATGAATCTCTAAGACATCAGTAAGAAGTCTGACAGTATGTGAAAGATGAGATTTGGTTGCTAAAAGCGATCATTAGTTTCCGAATATAGCTTATATGTGACTTGGCTTTTACCATTTAGTGTATTTCTTATGTAAATAAGCTTGATGAAAAGCAGTAGGCAGGAAACAGGTGGGCAGAGAAGTTCTTTGTAAAAGAAGCAGAAGATTCTTCACCGCCCTCCTCTCCCCAGTCTGAACAAAAGTGCAAAAGAAGACCCTGGAAATGTACTCACTTCACCATATCTTGGGCCCATTCCCATCATGATGGGCCCAGCGACTATATCTTTCCACCTCAGGGCAGGGAGCAGTTATGTACTGGGCCCTGGAAGGTCAGATGGTTCTGAAAAAGAATGTAACCTGGGGGAAGAGTGGAGATGGGATGGGCAGAGCTCCCCAAAAAGTTGCTTGCTGAATCCTGTTTAGCCTCCCACCCCACTCCCCACCCATCTTAGCAAAAATGACATAATTGCTGGCTTCTGGTGCACCATCCCAGCCATTTTTACCAAGTCCAACTGGCTTTGCTACAACAAGAAACTTCAATGAACTAAAGAAAGCTTTAGCAAGCAAAATCAAAGTGCTTGCCCTGTTTCCTGTAAAAGCAGGGAGGGGGCAGAAAATGTCACTGAAACTCACAGCAAACTCTGCCTCCTACGCTAAACTGTCTGGCTCATCAGCCAACAGTGACCCTTCCTCAGCATCTGTAAGTGTTTATGCCATTGCCCCACAATCTGCTGTATATATACATTGATCCTATTGCAATTCACAAGTTTGTGCACATGTTTTCCTTCCTCAACTAGAAAGTAAACTAAGAAAGAAACCTGGAGAAACCATGGGCAATGCCTTTTGTATCTAATAAGCAACATCAGGTTTTATACTTAAGTATATGAGTTTAATAATAATGAGTTTTCCATCCCTCAGTACTCAGTGTAGGTTATGGCCTTTGCTCTGGAACTAGTGAATCTTGTTATATTAACTTAAGAAGTGCTCAGTCACTTCAGTCGTGTCTGATTCTTTGCAAACCCATGGTCTGTAACCCACCAAGCTCCTCTGTCTATGGAATTCTCCAGGCAAAAATACTGGAGTGGGTTGCCATTTCCTTCTCCAGCAGATCTTCCCGACCCAGGGATTGAACCTGTGTCTCCTGCACCACAGGCAGATTCTTTACCACTGAGCGAGCATGGATTCCCAGCTTAAGAAGAACAAGGGTTAATCTCTTACTCCTCCATGCCAAAAATATAAATCTTTTGTATTTCCAAATTAAAAGAGAAAATTGAGCTGAGCCCAGTAGTCTAAGTAAATCCTGAAATGTAGACAAAGCTTTGTAGAAGCTTGGAATGGCTAATACATTAACAAAGGAAAAAGTTTTAATGCCATAAAAGTCATCATTGATGATGTACAGTAGATATAATTCTTTGCTACATTCCTAAAGACTAAAAAATATATTTCCAAAATATGCAAACTGTCTTTATGCTTTCCCTTAAAATACAATCTGCAGGACAGTATCCCAATTCAGTAAAAAGGAGTCAGAACCACTGAAGTTACTCCACCAGTTGGGAATTAATTTATTACTGAGTGTTAAAGAAACTTGAATAGCAAAGGACTGAGCTATTGGGTTTTCTGTTTGGGGACCACTCCATTCATATAGTTTAAACTGAAGCTGACATTTCAAGTTAATTTATTAGTCTCACTTCATTCCAAGACCAGATGGTAGTCCAGCTCACACACATGGACACCTTGAGTAATATAACTTAATCCAGAAGGGACATATTAGTATCACCTTCCCTTTCTCAAATGGTGAGCTTTCCAAGGAAAGTTCCTTAATTTGATGTCATGTTGTAGCTTGGAATTGAAATTTCCTCTTGAACCACCCAGGAATAAAATGTTTTACCAATAAAATATCATTCTGCAGACTTCACATTATATTCTTCAGGGTGAGACTTTTATAAGAAGGGGGACTAGCTCTCCAAGGCTCTGCAGAGGTCCTGCCAGGGTATTCAACCCTAGAGCTAAATGTTTGAGGTAAGAATGAAGTCCTCCTGGAGGACTAAGCAAGTTAAATTTAAAAGACCTTTAAATGTCTTAGTAGACACTGTATATAGTAGAGAACAGATTAGAAAAGGTTAAGAAGAAATACTATAATCAGAAAATTTCAATACAAAATTCCATTTCATCCATTCTAAGATAACACGATTAATAATATCTTATAGTTTCTAGTAGCCAGGCTGTTGTCATGGCACAGTTGCCATGACCTCATACAAACCAGCTCAGTTATCTTTCCTGGTGGTATAAATATCAGCCAGTAAGCTATGTACCATTTGAGGAAGAACGTGAATCCTGATTGTTACCTAAAAATCTTCCTTTGCTATTGGCTCATAAGATCAAGAGAGTTTACATATTGCATCAATGTTGGTCATTGGAAGAGAATTTCAGAAACAACAGAGGAATATCCTTAGTAGACATTGTACTAACAACATTCTTAATGGCACAGATGACTATCTTGTTGGAAAACATCAATGCCTTCAAGTCGAAAAGTATTTCTGAAGAGATGCTATGTGAAAGCATCTTAAGAACACTTAAAACAATTCATTTGGTGTATGTATAAGCTAAAGAATAATATGTGATGAAAATAAATCTCTAAATATAAAAGAACAATTTTAATTACTATAAAATAAAAATTCTAGGTGTTAAGAGAGCATCACTATATAGTTCAGTTGGCAGGGTTTCTTTGTTGCAGTCCATAAAACAATGGACTGTCTTTCAGTTGATGATGTCTTAAAAAATGTACAATTGCTTTACATTATGAGGCACAAAAGCAAGATTCAAGCCAGGAGTTCCCTTAGGAAGTCTTTCCTTTCATCCAAAGCTTGCAACTCTCAAAAAAAGACTTTTCTGGATGTCATTGTGTAAGGGAGTCTGAGAATGTTGATGGGATTACAGAAGAAAAAGTCCCTTGCAATAGGTCTAAAGGCATCAAAATGAACATTTTATTAAAAAGTCTCCTGAACTCATCACCTCAGATTTTATAAATTCAAGTACCTCAAAGTGTCTCATTATTATAATTATATTATATAATTTCAGAGAATATATTTACTGTATACTGCAATGAGAAGCCTTGTTGAAAAAAGTGCATTAGCACCATAGCCATATTTTGTTCAAGTGTGCAGCACTGCATGGTGAATGATGTCCCCTTTATCATTCCAGTCCAGTCCAGGTAAGTCACTCTGTCATGTCCGACTATTTGCGACACCATGAACTGCAGCACGCCAGGCCTCCTTCATCTTTAAGTTGTCCTATTTTATAAAGTGTTCTCAAACAGCTACTCTTTTACACTTCAGAACTGAGAGTGTCTACACCCATACGTCTTAGTTTCCATTAATAGGACTTTACTATTCCAGGAATATAAAAGTTTATTTGCCCAGGAATATAAGAGTTGCAAATCACTTTATTTTTCATTCCAAGATCTTCCTGAAATACCCATCAAATTTTCAAAAGAAAATTTACAACCCAAGGCTCTTTAAAACATTTTTTTCAAAATCCTTGCTATGTACTAGGGTAAGAGTCCTAAACAATTATAATTCTTACCCAATCATAATTGAATCTCTGCTCTGAAATACCAGTCTTAAAACAGACTTTAAAATCTCACAAATATCATAATCCTGCCTTCTCCCATCTGAGATACTAAGAGTCTCCCAAAGTATTTTTCTCCTCTCCTCAGTAAGAATAAATTCAGCTTTGGTTTACCAAAAATCAAGACTGGTGATATTTTGGTAGATCTGGCATTCAACACAATAGATGATTTATATAAATTCTCAATAGATTTAGGATTTAGGAATTTGGATCTAAGTTCTAAGGATTTTGCTTTCTTTAGCAAGCCCATGCCAACAATAATGGAATCAGTACTTTCTAGCATAATGAAAGTAGTTCTGATTTGCATTTTCTGTGTGTGATTGGAAAAGAAAATTAAATGAATTCGTTATCTATAAAGGTAACTGAACACTGTTTCCAGTAATTTTTTGGACTAAAGATTCCAAAATCATCCTGATAAACATCTCAAAAATGCCAGAAAACTAGAACTTACTACAACAAACTCTGCAAAATTCTTAAACCAAGATGAGGTACCAGACCACCTGACCTGCCTCTTAAGAAATCTGTATGCAGGTCAGGAAGCAACAGTTAGACCTGTACATGGAACAACAGACTGGTTTGAAATAAGAAAAGGAGTACATCAAGGCTGTATATTGTCACCTCATTTATTTAACTTATATGCAGAGTACATCATAAGAAACTCTAGGCTGGAAGAAGCCTAGATTGCTGGGAGATATATCAATAACTTCAGATATGAAGATGACACCACCCTTATGGCAGAAAGTGAAGAAGAACTAAAGAGCCTCTTGATGAAAGTGAAAGAGGTGAGTGAAAAAGGTGGCTTAAAACTCAATATTCAGAAAACTAAAATCATGGCATCTGATCCCATCACTTCACGGCAAATAGATGGGGAAACATTGGAAACAGTGACAGACTTCATTTTGGGGAGCTCCAAAATCACTGCAGATGGTGACTACAGCCATGAAATTAAAAGACACTTGCTCCTTGGAAGAAAAGATATGATCAACCTAGACAGCATACTAAAAAGCAGAGACATTACTTTGCCAACAAAGGTCCATCTAGTCAAAACTATGGTTTTTCCAGTAGTCATGTATGGATGTAAGAGTTGGACTATAAAGAAAGCTGAGCTCTAAAGAATTCATGCTTTTGAACTGTGGTGTTGGAGAAGACTCTTGAGAGTCCCTTGGGCTGAAAGGAGATCCAACCAGTCCATCCTAAAGGAAATCAGCCCTGAATATTCACTGGAAGGACCGATGCTGAAGCTGAAACTACAATATTTTGGCCACCTGATTCAAAGAACTGACTCATTGAAAAAGACCCTGATGCTGGGAAAAATTGAAGGTGGAAAGAGAAGGGGGCGATAGAGGATGAGATAGCTAGATGGCATCACCAACTCAATGGACAAGAGTTTGAGTAAGCTCTGGGAATTGGTGATGGACAGGGAGGTCTGGCGTTATGCAGTCACTACTGAGCGACTGCACTGACTGACTGACAGAGAAATAAGAGAAATCACATCTCATTAAAGTGAAAACATCACCTCAGGAATGGAAACTGTCCCATGCCCTAAGGGCATCATCAGAGCCTAGTAGTCTGGAGGTCCTGTGTAGGCGGGGGAGAGGACTGGGGTATTGTGGATTAAGTTTTGGATCTGGACAGTGTAGAGAAGCATGCTAATGACAACCTGACATAGAACTGGGGCTGAAGAAGAGCCACATCCTAAGAAAAATAATGAAATAGTAAGAAAACTGCACAACAGAGATAGGAAGAAAAGAAAATCACATGCCTCTGGAAAAAAAAAAAAACAAATCTACCCACCATGGCATCAAGGTATATACTCTGTGCTATACAAAAGACCAACATGAGAATTTTCAAACTTGAGAGTTTCTGCAATTAGGGTATAGGCAAAGATATCCTAGAATTTAAAAGCTTAAGGGTTGTTGAGGTTTTGAAAATATTTCTATTTGTCAGGAAAGATAAAGGCATTTCACACTGATGATCTGATCTATCTTTGTTTGATAGTATAGAAAAACATGCTACACATAAAGCCACTCATAAGAGTGGCTTTAGAGTACAACGTTCTGTTATCTGATTCTGATCCCAAGGAAGTTCTTGACATCTTATTGCCTTTTGTAGTTGTGATGCAAGTAACTCTTGCCTATTGTTGTTGCTTTTTGATCACTCAGTCGAGTCTGACTCTCTGTGACCCCATGGACTTCAGCAGCACACCAGGCTTCCCTGTCCTTCGCTATCTCCCAAAGTTTGCTCAAACTTATGTCCATTGGGTCAGTGATGCCATCCAACCACCTCATCCTTTGTTGTCCCCTTCTCCTCCTGCCCTCAATCTTTCCCAGCATCAGGGGCTTTTCCAGTGAATCTGCTATTCAAATCAGGTGGCCAAGGTACTGGAGCTTCAGCTTCATCATCAATCCTTCCAAAAAATATTCAGGATTGATTTCCTTTAGGATTGACTAGTTTGACCTCCTTGTTTATAGACATGCAAATAAATTCTGTCCTTTGAAAAGACAACTCTTCTCACATCCAAAAGGAGGTCAGTTTTGCATGGATTTGCAATTCATTTGTTTTTCTGATCCATAAATATCTCTACTATTTTACTTTTTCTTTAACTGATCGTATCTTCTGCCTGAATCCCTCATTAATGATGAGATAAATTTAAAAATCTTTAACATGTTCAAGGATCCCAGATGGCTCAAAGATAAAGAATCTGCCTGCCAATGCAGAAACATAGAGTCACGGGTTCAAACCCTGAGTCAGGAAGATTGAGATGGCAACCCACTCCAGTATGCTTGCCAGGGAAATCCTATAGACAGAGGAGCCTGGCAGGCTACAGTCCATGGGGTCACAAAATAATCGGACACAACTTAAGTGACTAAACAACAACAACAACAAAAATGTGTTCAATTTATATCTGCATGAGAGTCATGATTTTAACTTATTAGAGTGTTTTCAATGACCTGTGCTACCAACTGATGGTGAAGAGAAACAAATGCTTTCCCTGGGCATGGCTATTGGGTCATGCTCTGAGCCTGGGTTATGATTCCTGATACATGTGGAAGCATAACATCTGAATCTCATTTTTGTATCTTCTCTATAAAATGGGAACAACACTTCCCTCAAGAATTATAGTAATGATTAAATAAAATAAAGTTCATTCAGTGAAAGAACTGAATGAGGCAGACATCAGAGCAGCATTGCTTAGAGGCAAAGAGCCTTTGCTGACAAGGTGAGTCATGGTGAGTCCCAAAATAGTCTTTTAGAATGGGGACTGGCTATGTTATGCCAGCAAGACCATCTTGCCTCTGGAAGATTGAGGCTTTCAGCCAGGTTAACTTCAATCCAGCCTTGGAAGGTTGTTGGGGAGCTAGAGATTGGGTTTAATTGTGTGGCTAATTATTTCATCAGTCACAACCAAATAGTGAAACCTAAATAAAAAATCTTGGTTGAGCCTCCTAATTGGAGACCTATGTGCCAGGATGGTGATATATCCTGAAGACATGGAAGCTTTACATTTGGGACCCTCCAGACCTTGCCTCAGCATCTTTTCATTTCACTGGTCTTGATTTATATCTTTCTAATAAAGTTGCAGCCATAAACATAGTGCATTCCTGAGGCCTGTGAACCCCAAAATTTCTAGCCATTTGTCAAGAGCATGAGTAGCCTGATAATCCCCAGAGCTTGCAGCTGATAAAGTAAAGCTTATCTGTTTAAAAAGCATGCCCTTAATTTATAAAGTCTACACTAACTCAGAGTTGTTTGTGTCAGAACTGCTTCACATTTACCCTTTCTATGGGTGAGTGTCAGTTTTCCTGTCTGTAAAGTGGAAATGATGCTGCTTAACACTCAGGGGGGTGTTATGAGGTTCAAATATGTTAACATTTGTAAAGCATGTAAAATTATGCCTGGCACCTAGTAAGCATTACCTAGATGGTTTTTTAAATAATGATAATAAACTTTAATGCCCTTTCTAATGCTAACATTCTATAACTGTATGTCTCTCAGTATAATTGTTAAAGTATCTACCATAGCATAAATCTAGCAGCCACAGGCATGAATTAGAAAATGTTTTTTTAAAGATACACCACAAGCTTCGATAGTTTGGCCACCTGATGTAAAGAACAGACTCACTGTAAAAGGCAGTAACACTGGGAAAGACTAAAGGCAAAAAGAGAAAGGAGCAGAAGAGGATGAGATGGTTAGACAGCGAGACCGACTGAATGGACATGAATTTGAGTAAACTCTGTGCTGTGCTTAGTCGCTCAGTTGTTTGCAACCCCACGCCCATGAGGTTCCTGTGTCCATGGGATTCTCCAGGAAGAATACTGGAGTGAGTTGTCATGCTCTCCTCCAGGGAATCTTCCCAACCCAGGGATGGAATCTACATTGCAGGTGGATTCTTTATCATCTGAGCCACCAGGGAAGCTGTTGAGTAAACTCTGGGAGATAGTAAAGTACAGGGGAGTCCGGCATGCTGGAGTCCGTGGAGTCACAAGGAGTCAGACACAACTTAACAGAGAAACAAGTGTATCTTATGAAAGATCGGTTTTTAAGTGTACTTGATAATTTTGCAATCCCATTAGCCTGCCAGACTCCTCTGTCCATGGAATTCTCCAGGCAAGAATACTGGCGTGAGTTGCCATGCCTTTCTCCAGGGGATCTTCCCTACCCAGGAATCGGATCCCACATTGCAGGAAGATTTTTTACCATCTGAACCACTGGGAAGCCTGATATTTTATTACTTAAATACATTTTTCCCAAGACATGAACCAGACCATGGAAGCCAAGGTTTTTTCCAAATGGCTTTAAAAAGCCATTCTAATTCTCTGAGTATTTCTTCTGACTAATTTTTAAATGCCAAATTGAAAATATGTTTCAGGCCTCACCTATAAATCTCAATTGACTTACTGTGGGAACATTAATTATCGAACATGAAGAAATCCCTTTTGCAGTGAGGATATGTAAAATAAGTTTGCTTTTATGCTTAATCTTTCCAGATACTTTTCAATGTGACTATTAGGGAAGGGGGTAAATAAAGATGGCTCAAATGGTATGTCCAACTTCAGTCGTGTCCAACTCTGTGTGACCCTGCAGACAGTAGCATGCTAGGCTCCTCTGTCCAGGGGATATCCCAGGCAAGAATACTGGAGTGGGTTGCCACGCCTTCTTCCAGGAGATCTTCCTCACTCAGGGGTGGAAGCTGAACCTCTTTCATCTCCTAAACTGGTAAGCAGGTTTTCTACCACTAGTGCCACCTGGGAAATTTTCAAAGGGTACAAACTTCAGTTATAAGATGACTAAGTTCTAGATATGTAATTACAATAGAATGATCATAGATAACAATACTGCATTACATATTTGAAAGTTGCTAAAAGAGTATATCTTTAAAGTTCTCAAAAAATATTGTAGTTATATGAAGTGACAGATGTGTTAAAATAAATAGACATGATAAAAATAATTAGGTTGTACACCTTAAGCTAACATTGGGTTGGCCCAAAAGTTTGTTTGCGTTTTTCTGTACCATCTTATGGGAAAATCCAAACAAACTTTTGGGCCAGCCCAGTACAATGTTAGATGTCAAGTATGTCTCAGTAAAGATGCTTTTTTTTTTTTTTAATGAGGAGAAAAGCTAATAATACCTAAACTGTAAATACATTGACTTGATCTCAAAATCTGTTCTGTTATGTATAGAAAGTTACTTCATATGGTTTAGGTGAAAAGACAGCCTTCGGAATGGGAGAAAATAATAGCAAATGAAGCAACTGACAAACAACTATTCTCAAAAATATACAAGTAACTCATATAGCTCAATTCCAGAAAAATAAATGACCCAATCAAAAAATGGGTCAAAGAACTAAATAGACATTTCTCCAAAAAAGACATACAGATGGCTAACAAACACACGAAAAGATGCTCCACATCACTCATTATCAAAGAAATGCAAATTAAGACCACAATGAGGTATCACTTCACATCAGTCAGAATGGCTGCGATCCAAAAGTCTACAAGCAATAAATGCTGGAGAAGGTGTGGAGAAAAGGGAACCCTCTTACACTGTTGGTGGGAATGCAAACTAGTACAGCCACTATGGAGAACAGTGTGGAGATTCCTTAAAAAATTGCAAGTAGAACTGCCTTATGACCCAGCAATCCCACTGCTGGGCATACACACAGAGGAAACCAGAATTGAAAGAGACACATGTACCCCCAATGTTCATTGCAGCACTGTTTATAATAACCAGGACATGCAAGCAACCTAGATGTCCATCAGCAGATGAATGGATAAGAAAGCAGTGGTACATATACACAATGGAGTATTACTCAGCCATTAAAAAGAATGCATTTGAATCAGTTCTAATGAGGTGGATGAAAATGGAGCCTATTATACAGAGTGAAGTAAGCCAGAAAGAAAACCACCAATACAGTATGCTAACACATATATATGGAATTTAGAAAGATGGTAATGATAACCCTGTATGCAAGACAGCAAAAGAGACACAGATGTATAGAACAGTCTTTTGAACTCTGTGAGAGAGGGCGAGGGTGGGATGATTTGGGAGAATGGCATTGAAACATGAATAATATCATGTAAGAAACAAATCGCCATTCTAGGTTCGATGCAGGATACAGGATGCTTGGGGCTGGTGCACTGGGATGACCCAGAGAGATGGTATGGGGAGGGAGGAGGGAGGGGGGTTCAGGGTTGGGAACTCATGTACACCCGTGGTGGATTCATGCTGATATATGACAAAACCAATACAGTATTGTAAAGTAAAATAAAGTAAAAAAATAATAATAATAATTAATAAATAAAACAACCACTATAGTAAAAGCCATCTATATAGCTTGAGAAAATATTTGGTGTTTTTCTTTCTGGCTTACTTCACTCTGTATAATCGGCTCCAGTTTCATCCATCTCATTAGAACTGAGTCAAATTTATTATTTTTAAGGGCTGAGTAATACTCCATTGTGTATATGTACCACAGCTTTCTTATTCACTCATCTGCTGATGGACATCTAGGTTGTTTCCACGAACTTTTGGCCTCTGAGAGAGAGGGAGAGAGTGGGATGATTTGGGAGAATGGCACTGAAACATGAATACTATCATATAAGAAATGAAGTGTCAGTCTATGTTCAGTACAGGATACAGGATGCTTAGGGCTGGTGTACAGGATGATCCGGGGAGATGGTGTGGGGTGGGAGGTGGGAGAGAGCTTTGGCACTAAGAGATTGTGTACACCTGTGGCTGATTCATGTCAATGTATGGCAAAACCAATACAGTATTGTAAAATAGAATAAAGTATTTTTAATAAAAAGAAAATATTTGGGAAAAAATCTTTAGGGCTATCATGTACAAGATATTTTTTTAATGTGACTATGTTTAAAACCTACAGAAAGACAACTGGAATCTGACAGATTTCACTTTTTTGATGTCCTTCTGCTTACCACCTGTTGTGACCTTGCATTAGCTATTTAACCTCTCTGAACTTCATTGTCTGCATTTGAGAAATGAAAGTATTGTGAGAAAAGTGGAAATTTAGATTTCTTCAAATGTTGTAGGCTTTATCAGACCTCCTTCTGTCTAAGTTGCAGTCCAGCATTTCATAAAATTCCCTCTCATCACTCAAAATGGAGTTAATTTCACGCTGTCCATAAACTTAAGGAGATTTATAGTTAGTTTGTTTGTACTTATTTTATTCTGCCTCATAGTCCTTGTTATACTCCTTCTCCCCAAGTAAGGCAGGGGTTCATGTGCATGTCACTTTTTTTGCTAGTAAGCTATGGCAGGTATTTACTGACTACATACTAAAAGCCTTCCTTGCATTTAGACTATCAAAACTTCACATCAACCTTATGAAACAGATTATCCTCAGTATCACTCTGATTTTGCAGATGAGGACTGCAGGATTCAGAGAGGTTAAATCATTTGCCCAAGGTAGACAATGGCCAACCCATGAGCTGAGATTCAAACCCAGCCTCTGTGACCCCACAGCTCTTGCTCTGAACTATTCAAGCCATCTGTTACCATGCCTGATGCTTTTCATGTTAGAGACACTCAGATATGGGCTGTGATAAACTGGTTTATTATTATAGTAATCTAATCCTTATAATTTGAGAAGGAAATGGCAGTCCACTCCAGTATTCTTGCCTGGAAAATCCTGTGGACAGAGGAGCCTGGTGGGTTACAGTCCACGGGGTCACACAGAGTTGGACACGACTGAGCGACCTCATTTAATCCTTATAATATTGATACAGTATACTGCTGCTGCTGCTGTTAGTCACTTCAATCATGTCTGACTCTAAAGGAAATGGCAGTCCACTCCAGTATTCTTGCCTGGAAAATCCTGTGGACAGAGGAGCCTGGTGGGTTACAGTCCACGGGGTCACACAGAGTTGGACACGACTGAGCGACCTCATTTAATCCTTATAATATTGATACAGTATACTGCTGCTGCTGCTGTTAAGTCACTTCAATCATGTCTGACTCTGTGCGACACTATAGATGGCAGCCCACCAGGCTCCCCCGTCCCTGGGATTCTCCAGACAAGAACACTGGAGTGGGTTGCCAGTTCCTTCTCCAATGCATGAAAGTGAAAACTGAAAGTGAAGTCGCTTAGTTGTACCCGACTCTTAGCAACCCCATGGACCGCAGCCTACCAGCCTCCTTCCTCCATAGGATTTTCCAGGCAAGAGTACTGCTGTGGGGTGCCATTGCCTTCTCTGATAGGATATACTAATACATATGAAATTAGTTGACGGATTTATTTAAATCTGCTCCTTAGTGGCACAGAAATAATGTGAAATTACAATAGCAAGTTGCTAGGACACTCACTGGTAACTTGTGACCCACAAAACTGATTTACTGCCTGTGTAGTGCTTCTTTCCTTCTGGAGTGGATTATTCACCCTTCCTCCCACAAGCTCCCAATTATGGTTACAAATGGGTGTGTCCAGACTCACCCACTTCTTAATAATTTACTGTTATCCCCACTAAATGACATTTCCAACTATTCATGAAAGCCAATGGGTTTACTTTTTTTTTTTCATTAAAAAGAAACACAAAAAGAAAAACAAATTTTATTAGCATCTCTTTACCTACTATATAATGGGTATTCTAAAATTCCAAAATGGAACTTGCTCAGAAACTCTTCTGAGCCCAAATAGATAAATCAATTGACCAAGTTTTGTTGACTATCACAATTTTCCTAGAGGTGATTCATCTGCTTGTGGCAATTCGATATGGTCTACTTTGGTGTTCTCTGCACACACGCACAGGGAGCATTTTATTAATAGTCAAAGGATAAGGAAACTGTGATATTGCAAGACAATGTCCACACCAGCTCCAGATGTAGCTGGCAAGAAGATCAGGACTATTGAATGTTGGGGTGTTCTCTCTCCCATCCCAATGAACATCTGAGAGTAATAAAACTTTTTTCAATAGCTGGAAGTTCACAGATTTCAAAATATCTTTTAGATCTTTGGAAGGTAGACTCACAAATTGTGTGGCAAATAAAATTCTCACAAGGTAAACAGAATCTACTTTCTTGAAGTCACATTTTGGTAAGGTGAATCAAATGTAAGAAGAACTCTAGGAACCTGCTTGGTGGTCCAGTGGATAAGACTCCACACTCCTAATGCAGAGGGCCCAGGAACTATCCCTGGTCAGGGAATTAAGATCCCACATAATCACAGCTAAGCTTGTGTGCAACTACTGAGCCTGAGCACCATAACTAGAAAAGCCTTCAGGCTGCAATGAAGACCAAGTGCAGACAAAATTAGAAGAAAAACTCTGACTTTGTGTACTAAAAAATCCTCCCAAATCACAAGCTGCGATCAAGATTGCAGGAAGATAATTTGAATTGTGGTCCCTGAGAAGCCTCTTGAGAGTCCCTTGGAGAGCAAGGAGACCAAACCAGTCAATCCTAAAGGAAATCAACCCTGAGTATTCATTGGAAGGACTGATGCTGAAGCTGAAGCTCCAATACTTTGACCACCTGATATGAAGAGCCGGCTCATTGGAAAAGACCCTGGTGCTGGGAAAGATTGAGGGCAAGGGGAGAAGAGGATGGCAGAGGATGAGATGGTTAGATAGCATCATTGACTCAATGAACACAAATTTCAGCAAACTCTGGGAACTACTGAAGGACAGGGAAGCCTGGAGTGCTGCAGTCCATGGGGTTTCAAAGAGTTGGACAAGACTGAATGAGTGAACAACAGCAGCAAAACCTCTCAATGCTTGTTGACCCATTGCTTCACTCTGTGGGAAACTGCCACCCTTACACCACAGGCTCTGCCCAGGGAGCAATGCTAGGGGATTCTTTGCATGTAGATGACTTTGTTACATACTATCTAGTGTATTTAGTGGCCCGGAGGTTAAAGCATCTGCCTCCAATGTGGGAGACCCGGGTTCAATCCCTGAGTCAGGAAGATCCCCTGGAGAAGGAAATGGCAACCCACTCTAGTATTCTTGCCTGGAGAATCACATGGACAGAGGAGCCTGGTAGGCTACAGTCCACGGGGTTGCAAAGAGTCAGACACGACTGAGCGACTTCACTCACTCACTCACTCACTCACGTACTATCTATATACTGACTTCACTCACTCACTCACTCACTCACTCACATACTATCTATATACCTTCTCTGTGACCCAACACGTCTGGTTGATCTACGGCAACAGGGCTGAGAATCTCACGGCTTACCATTCCACCCAATAGGTGATCCAAGATAAACAAAATTTCATCTAACTGGAGTTGATTTAATCAACTTAAAGAATTGATTTTTTTTTTTCCTTTGGGGACAAGTCAAACCAGATATACAAGAAGGTCAGTCACTTGGTAGAAGATGCAGAAGGTGACAAACATACAAAGAATGAACAGCATAGATGCCAGGATAAAAAGAAGCCATGAGTGAAAAAGAAGTAAGAAAGCTCAGTGAGGGGTGAGGGTGGTGGTCTTGAGAGAGAGATACAATGTGGAGGCAATAAGAGAGGTTGAGAGAGGCTAGTATCTTACAAGAGCACCGAGTTTCTGTGGCCAATGACACCAGAGCCTCTGTCTATTAAAGTCACCACACTAGACATCTCAGCTTCCTGAACCAGGGCGGTCACCACACGGGTGAGCCCTGCAGCTGTTCCTGGGATCCTTTGAACCTGGCCATGAAGCTGATTTTTTCTTCTTTATCTCCATGTGACTCTCTAAAATATTCAAATAGAAAACATTTAAAATGACTTCAAATAATCTGAAAGAGTTATGCTCATCGCTAAAAGAAATTGACACAATCTGCCTTATTCGTATATAGAGCTAATTTCTATGATAATACAAATGAGCACAATTATCTATGTCTACCTTAACTATGCATGAAGGAATTTTTTTCAATACTTATAGGTTTAATTCTTGAAAAAACTAAATAAAATGATTAGTTTGGGGTTTTTTCCTCAATCAAATTTTTATTTTGAAAACCATCAAAATTTTGGAACAGCATACATTCTTCACCTGGAGTCACCAACTGTTAAAATTCTGCCACATTGGAAAGTAAGCTTGAGACAATATGACATCTCACTGTAAATTTGTTTAGTCACTAAGTTGTGCCTGACCCTTTGAGACCCCATGGACTGTAGCCCACCAGGATCCTCTGCCCATGGGATTTTCCAGACAAGAATACTGGTGTGGGTTGCCATTTCCTTCTCCAGGTGAAAGGCTCAAACTCACGTCTCCTGCACTGACAGAGGATTATTTGTCACTGAGCCACTGGGGAAACACTTCACCATAAATACTTCAGCAGATATTCATATTCATAGATGGTCTAGAAGAAACAATATAGATAAGAGCATCCACAACACCATTCTTGCACCTAAGAATACAAGCAATACTTTACATATATATGTAATATTTTGTACATAACACATGCAGTATTCTTTTCTTTTGTTCTTTTTTAAAATTCAAGATACAACTGAGAGTCATGTACTGAATATGGTCAATATATATCTCTATGTGGGACAGTCAACCAAGAGTCTTGACCAGTCATACATTAGGGCATATACTCGATGTGTCCTATTGTGTCGTTCTGGAATATTTAGCTTGCTCCTCTGTTTCTTGTAACCAGGAAGTTAGGTCTAGAGACTTCATTAAATGCAGGTAAATCTTTTTTGAAACAACATTTCACAAATAGGATTGTATACTTCACGTTCCATTATCCCACTAATAATGATATCAAGTTTGATCACTATCACTTGACTAAAAATCTACTTCATATGCCACTACAAAGACACATATTTTTCTTCACAATTGTGGGGTGATAGTTTAACACTGTGCCTCATGTCTCAGTGATGATAACATCCATGTTGATACCAAATCAACTATCTCACTAATTTCTCCTACATTTGTTCATTAGAATATTAACTTAATTAGAAATCAAATGTTTGGGGACTTCCCAGGGGGCCCAGTGGTTAAGATTCCACCATTTCAATGCAGAAGATGTAGGTCTGATCCCTGGTCATGGAACTAAGATCCCACATGCCCCCTGGCATGGCCAAAAAGATTTTTTTTTTAATTAAAGGAAATGTTTTTATTGCTCCCCTCTCCTTCTTTCTCCTTTTTATTGTGCCTAAGTAGTCATGGATCCTCTAAAATTTCAGTGTATTATCATCAATACACGGTCAGTACTCTTTCAGGGGCCTTTATTTTTCCCAAATGGCCAGTGATATCCTTTCTAAGATGCTCCCTTTTGAAGTGATCCCACTCGTCTCCAATACTTTTCCTGTTTTCTACCACAAGAAGATGACCTGTAATCACCTTGAAGTTGGCCTTAGACAAATATCAATAACTTCTCCTTACTTATTTTTGCTTAAATTTTAAAACAATATCACTAATTCTATAATATCACTTCAGATTTTTTTCCTAGCCAGTTGGAGGCAGCAATTATAATAACCTCCATCTTTGGAGGAACTGATAAATGCTGAGGAGTTTCCTCAGAGCATTTCATGTAAACCTTGCAGGTAAGATAATTGATATTTTATTCATTATATAAATAAAAAAGTAGGAGAATAGGGAAATGAAGAAATTGTTTAGGTCACAAAATTATGTCCATATCTTAAGCTCATATTTTCTTTTTGGTCCACAGTATTTCTCAGAGATTACAAAGAGGAACTACCCTAGGGGCTGACCTGGTCTAAAAAGCCTATGTGTATGAACATACACTGTCCAGTTACTGAGAGGTGAGACGCTAAAACAGTATGACTTAACTTTTAATATCAAATTTCTAAAGTTCATAATAAGTCAGTTGCTCAAATAACTAAAGGCTCAGATATGATCCCCTCATAACATATATTCCTATGGAAAAATTTGTAGTGCTTCCTGAATATAAAAATGAGTTCCTTTCAAAGGTATCTAATTAGCATTGATTTAAACTTGAGTGAATATATCCTGGTCAGAAAAATGTTTCATCCCTCATCTGAATTGAATAAGTGATACTTTTGACCGTAATTAAGGAGAAGAGTTTAAAAATTATAGAATAAATTGTCTTAGATAATTTTCTTAAAATGATTTCAAAAGATGTAATCAATGACTATATTATCTTGACTGGACTGTCATTTCTCAGGCATGAAAAACCACTTAATCCATATTTATATAATTAGAAATATTGTCTTCAGCCACCAAAACCTGGTCTTTTGAAAGCCATGACCGTAGCAACCACCACTGGTCAATTTCTGCATCTAGAGACCAACATAACCATTTCAGAAGTGCAGAAACCGAAACCTCTCCCATGACCCTCGTCACATGATTTGTCACTGTATAGTTACTGATATTTTCCAACAAACCTGTGTCTTTTATGCTATATCTCTACATATAGCAAGTGCATTGCACTTAATAGGTACTTTAAGAATATGTATTAAATTATTTGATAAAAGCAGCAATTCAAATATTCATCCCTGGAGATAAAGCATTCATATTATACTATTTGATAAAGCCATCAATTAAGCAAATATTTATCAAAGCACAGTGGAGGGGTACAAGAAAATAAGAAGCAGTCCATAGCGTTAAAAATACATTAAGGCTTCCCTGATGGCTCAGTGATCGAGAATCCGCCCGCCAATGCAGGAGACATGAGTTTGATCCCTGATCCTGGAGGATCCCACATGCCATGGAGCAACTAAAACCACGTGTCACAACTATTGAGCCTGTGCTCTAGGGCCAGGTGGCCCCAGCTACTGAGCCCATGTGCTGCAACTGCTGAAGTCCACAGTCCCCAGAGCCTGTGCTCTGCAACAAGAGAAGCCACCACAATGAGAAGCTCATGCATCACAGCTGAGGAGTAGCCCCCGCTCACCACAACTGGAGAAAAGCCTGTGCGGCAACAAAGACCCAGCACAGCCAAAAACAAATAAGTAAATAAATAAAGCATCGAAAAAATCTAAAACTAAGTGAGCCATCACTACACACCTGTGTCAGGCCACAATTCAGGAACTGACAGCACCAAGTGCTGACAGCAACATGGAGCAACAAGAGCTCTCAGTCATGGCTGGTGGGAATGCAAAATGGGGCAGCCACTTCAGCAGTTTCTTGCAAAATTAAGGGGGTTCCCTGGTGGCTCAGAGAGTAAGTTGTCTGCCTGCGATGCGGGAGACCTGGTCTTACCATACAATGCACCAATTGCCATCCTTGGTATTTATCCAAATTAGACAAAAATTTGTGTCCACCCAAAAATCTGCAAACAGAAGTTTATAGCAGCTTTATTCATAATTCCCAAGACTCAGAAGAAGCCAGGCTGTCCTTTGGTAAGTGAATGAATAAATAAACTGTAGTACCTCCAGAAAATAGACTGTTACTTAGCACTGAGAAAACATAAGCTCTCAAGCCATAAAACTGGAGAAAGAACTTAAATGAACATTACTAAGTGATTAAAGCCAATATGAAAAGGCTACATAGTTGTATGATAGTTGTATAGTTGTATGATTCCAACTACAAAACATTCTGGAAAAGGCAAAAATATGGAGACAGCGAAAAGATCAGTGGTTGCCAGGGGAGCTGGGGGTCAGACACAGAGAAGTAGAGTATGGAGGATTTTTAGGGCAGTGAAAATACTCTGTATGATATTATAATGATGGATACACATCATTTATACATCTGTCCAAACACATAGAATGTAAGGCCATGGGTTTATAGTGGCAAAAATTCATTAGGTATAATGACTTCATGCTATGCCTATTGACTTAGATTTAATCAATTTAGTGATTTGACTTAGTGACTTCAACACTATATTTTTGAATAAGAAGAGCAATTGTAAGATTCCTTGTTATAAAATAACCAACAAAACTCATACACGTAGTGGAGATGTTTCCATGTACATTTCTGTGTAGAGTTACATGATGAAGGGTTATGGAAGGTTGAAATGGCAACCCACTCCAGTGTTCTTGCCTGGAGAATCCCAGGGATGGGGGAGCCTGGTGGGCTGCCATCTATGGGGTCGCACAGAGTCGGACACGACTGAAGTGACTTAGCAGCAGCAGCAGCAGCAGCAGCAGACTAACAAGAAGAGTGAAAAGAAAGAAGATGGAGAACTAAGGAAAACGTATTAAGGATTGACACTAGTCACTGTGGAGGATATTTAAAATTGCATGATATCAGTTATGAATAAGATTCCCAATGAAGAATTTCAACAATTATGGCCTGTTAATCAAATACTTTGGAGGATGTAGACTTTCTGATGCGTGTGAATGTGTTCAGTTGTGTCCTACTCTTTGCAACTCCATGCCAGGCTCCTCCATCCATGGAATTTTCTAGGCAAAAATACTGCAGTGGGCTGCCATTTCCTACTCCACAGAATCTTCCCAACCCAGGGATTGAACCAGTGTCTCTTACATCTCCAGCACTGGCATGTGGATACTTGACTACTGTGCCATATGTGTATAATTTGGGGGTCATGTTTATCTATAGTCTCATATTTTTGGAAGCAGATATTATATAAACCATAAATGAGCAATGGATGTTAAAACTTTATATTTCAAACAAGAGGCCTCTTCTAACCAGAGGGTCTAGGAAAGTTTCTTTGGATGCAACGGCATGTTATTTGAGTTTAGTGGATGCTGGCTTAAATTTTGAAAGGAAAAACCTTCAAAAGGTGCCATGAATAGAGGTACAGAAATGGAAAATAAAGGTCAGTTTTATATATGAAGACATAATAGTCCTACTGGAGGAAAATGAGGAATACCATATGTAGCAAAATTTGAGGGAAATATTCTAAAATTGTTAAGAGCAGACTTTTGTGTGTATTAAATAATGGGGTGAATTTGGAAATGTTTTAAATGAATAGTAAATTTCCGTTAACTTCTGCTCATTATCTGCTTGTATTTAGTGGGATTATCTCTCAGTCTGGTGGGAGATAATGTTTACTGAGCACTTAGTTATGTGTCAAGTTCTATTCCCATGGCATTAATCACCACCTTCTAACATCATCTAGAAGAACAGTACTATCAGTGTCTCCATTCAAATATGAAGCCTAGTCAGGCTATGTCATTTGGCCAAGGGCACATAGCTAATAACTATCCAGGGATGCAAGACCAGATAATCTTGGGAAGTTATCAAAATGACCAGGTAGAAACACCCTGCTCCCACCTCTTTCCATGGGCACACCAAAGTTACAACTATTTACAGAGTAACTATCAATGAGAATACCTAAAGACTGGCAGAACATATCTTCTACAACTAAAGGTATAAAGAACGAACCATAAAGAGTCAGGCAGGAGGGACAGAGATGTGATAGAGTCAAGATCTGTACCTCTGGGTGTCAGTTCAGTCACTTAGTCGTGTCTGACTCTTTGAGATCCCATGGACTGCAGCACACCAGGTCTCCCTGTCCATCACCAACTCCCAGAGTATACTTAAACTCATGTCCATTGAGTCAGTGATGCCATTCAACCACGTCATCCTCTGTCATCCCCTTCTCCTCTTATCTTCAATCTTTCCCAGCATCAGTGTCTTTTCCAATGAGTCAGTTCTTCACATCAGGTGGCCAAAGTATTGGAATTTCAGCTTCAGCATCAGTCCTTCCGATGAATATTCAGGACTGATTTCCTTTCAGATGGACTGGTTGGATCTCCTTGCAGCCCAAGGGGCTCTCAAAAGTCTTCTCCAACACCACAGTTCAAAAGCATCAATTCTTCGGCACTCAGCTTTCTTCATAGTTCAGCTCTTACATCCATACACGACCACTGGAATGCTTTGAGTGGGCCAACCAAAGATGGAAGGATAATCACCATTGCAGAGGTGTTCTCCCTAGGGAGCAAAGATGCCAAGCCTCAGCGGGCTCTTCCACCATTGGGGTCCTGAACTGGAAGAAGAGCCCCCAGAACATTTGACTTTGAAGGCCACCAGGGTTTGCTTTTGGGAGAGTGGAAAACTGAAGGAAACAGAGACTCTACTCTTAGAGGGTTCTTGCTAAACCTTACACCCTCTAAGACCTAGGACAGAAACAGCCTTTTGGAAAGAGACTGGGTCAAACCCTCTTACTGATCTTGCAAAGCTTCCCAGAGAAGCAGGAGGCACCTATAACTCATGCTGGGAACATAGACATGAAAACAGTTATTTGGGGAGCTCATTTAAAAGGGGCTTCCCTGGTGGCTCAGACAGTAAAGAATCAGCCTATCGCAGGAGACACCAGTATGATTCCTAGGTTGGGAAGATCTCCTGGAGAAAGGAACAGCAACCCATTCCAGTATTCTTGCCTGGGAAATCCCAAGGACAGAGGAGACTGGCAGGCTGCAGTTCATGGAGTCACAAAGAGTTGGACATAGCTAACATTAATATTTTACCATGAGGACACTGGTGCTGGTAAAGGCAGTCGAGCAGCAAGTTGGGCAGGGACAGAGCCCTACCCATCAGGAGGCCAGCTGCCATAGGCCTCTCTGGGCTGCCAGCTGCCCCAAGACCCAGCCTTGCCCACCAGCAGGCTGACATCAGCTGCCAGGACCTCTGGGCCCCAAAGCCAGAGGCTCTGGAACACACTTCCTCCCACCAGTGAGCCATCACTCACCTCAGGATCCACTCTCACTCACCAGCAGGCTGGCACCAGCTCCAAGACCCCCAGAGACATGATTAATATAATTATCAACGCTGTATGTTATTCGGTTTGCCAAAAAAACAAACAAACAAAAAAGTCATTTGGGTTTTTCCATAACAGCTTATGGAAAAATCAGAACTTTTTGGCCAACTCAATATATATGAAAGCTGTTAAGAGAGTAAATTCTAATAATTGTCATCACAAGGAAAAAAGAAGTATCAGTGTCCTTGATGCGGGGTGAGTGTTCTCTGTGTCGTTTCTTCTGAGCCTACCAAGTAGGTTATCATTGACACCAAACAACAGAACAATAAGAGTAAATTTCAAACTGAAATATCATGTGGGGAAGGGATTGCATATTAGTTTTTATGATCATTATATTCTAGACTTAGAAAGTGATTTGGTCTTATAACAAAGCAATTCCTCTCACTTAAAAAAATGCAAGTGGCTACTGCAGTATGTAAAAAAAAAACACCAAAATTTCTTGTGTGGTAGAATGTGTGATTGCAGCATCACAACACATCATCAGATATGATATTCTACCAGAGGAGGGGAAGGCTTGAAGAGTTACTTGGAAATTTGATATACTACCCATACATCTAGGGGTTCAGAAAAGTGGATGGAGTCTGACCTCAGTGAGGAATTGTAGAGAGCTAAACTCTCCACTGGAGAAGGCAATGGCACCCCACTCCAGTACTCTTGCCAGAATCCCATGGACAGAAGAGCCTAGTAGGCTGCTATCCATGGGGTCGCGAAGAGTCGGACACGACCGAGTGACTTCCCTTTCACTTTTATACTTTGGAGAAGGAAATGGCAACCCAACCCACTCCAGTGTTCTTGCCTGGAGAATCCCAGGGATGGGGGAGCCTGGTGAGCTGCTGTCTATGGGGTCGCACAGAGTCGGACACAGTGACTTAGCAGCAACAGCAAACTCTCCACATGTATTATTCATTAAGTCCCATCCTCTCTCATGAACTCGAGGACACTGCTTTAAGAATTCTCCCTTCTGTCTTGCACCAACAATGTATTTCCTTCTTCTGAACACTTCTATTGGCACACAAATATGTTATCATTTCTCCCACATTTAAAAAATAAGGTTCATTCTATCCTGATCTACTCTCTTCCAGCTCCTGTACCATTTTCCTGTTGCCCTTTATAGAAAAGCTTTCCAAGCTTACTATCCACCAACTTCTTTCTCCCATTTGTTCCTAAACCCATTCCAATCAGATTCTTCTTCTTAGCACTTAGTCAAAACTGTTCATGTCAAGATCCTGTTGCTAAAGTGTGTGTGTGTGTGTGTGTGTGTGTGTGTGTGTGTGTGTGTGTGTGTTAGTTGCTCAGTTGTTTTCAACTCTGTGAATCCATGGACTGTAGCCTGACTGGCTCAACTGTCCCTGAAATTTTCCAGGCAAGAATACTGGAGTGGGTTACTACTTCCTTCTGCAGGGGATCTTCTCAACCCAGGTCTCTTGCACCACAGGCAGATTCAAAGGCACATTGCCCACCACTTCCAATTGCCAAAGTGAACCAAGCCACCAGTGCCCCTTCTGTTCCCCTTCCTCCATGCTTATGCTTCACGCTGGCTTAGTCTCTTAATACCAGAGTCTGTTTTCAACCTCGAGCCAGAACGCTTCTGTTAAAACATGAGTCAGCTTGTTTCATCCAAGTACTCAATGTCATACTGGAGTGGGTTACTACTTCCTTCTGCAGGGGATCTTCTCAACCCAGGTCTCTTGCACCACAGGCAGATTCAAAGGCACATTGCCCACCACTTCCAATTGCCAAAGTGAACCAAGCCACCAGTGCCCCTTCTGTTCCCCTTCCTCCATGCTTATGCTTCACGCTGGCTTAGTCTCTTAATACCAGAGTCTGTTTTCAACCTCGAGCCAGAACGCTTCTGTTAAAACATGAGTCAGCTTGTTTCATCCAAGTACTCAATGTCAACACTCAAATCTACCAGTGGACTCCAAAGCCCTACACTTCCTGACCCAGTCTTCAAACACACTCAGATTTTCCCTACCTGCTGGGCTTGTTCTTTGCCCAGATAGCCACATGTTTCTCAGCCTCAGGTTCTTTGGGGTTTTGCTCAAATATCATCTTGCAATTGAGACCTTCTCTAGCAACATGTTTTTCTATTTAAAATTGCACCACCCACCTCAGCCCCTAGCAGTTCTTATCCCCTCCCCACTTTCTGTTTTTCCTCCCTAGCACTTGTCACCTTCTGCTGCTGCTGCTGCTGCTAAGTCACTTTAGTCATGTCTGACTCTTTACGACCCCATAGATGGCAGCCCACTAGGCTCCCCCGTCCCTGGGATTCTCCAGGCAAGAGTACTGGAGTGGGTTGCCATTTCCTTCTCCAATAGTCACCTTCTGACATTGCCCTTATATTTTGAAATTTTGCTTATGGTTATTCTTCCCCTTCTAGTATGTAAGCCAGAGAAGCAGAGAGATTTTCTTTCCACTGCTACTGACCTAGTCCCAGGAACTGAAGCTAGCTCTCACCAAGTGCTCAATAGATACTGTATTCATTAGTGATTGTTGGAAAAATCAATGGAAAAGGTCATTTGATAATCATCAGGCCTACCATTAAACCCAACCTCCAGGTAGGTCCTGCCATTACCTTGTCAGGAAACAAGAAGAGTGAGAGTCAGAATTCAGATACTCAACACAGCTTCTAGTGAAGTATGCAGTGTACCAATCTTGTATTGCAATCAAATAATGGGTTGTGCAAGCCCAATTCTCTTTGTGGAGAGAATGTTGGTGTTCCACAAAAAGAAAACTTTTTTTCTTTAAACTCTTTTAAGTACAAAAGAAAGAGAATACATTTCTTCCTAGAAAACTGAACTTTATTGGTAACTTAAATTTATAGGCTGTTATCTTTTTAATGAGCTTCCCTGGTGGCTCAGTGATGAAGACTCCTCCTGCCAATGCAGGAGACATGGGTTCGACCGCTAGATTGGGAAGATCCCCTGGAGAAGGAAATGGCTCCTCACTTTAATATTCCTGTCTGGGATATCCCATAGACAGAGAAGCCTGGCAGGCTACAGTCCATGGAGTCTCAAAAGAGTGGGACAGGACTTAGCGACTAAGCAACAACAGTTTTGTTAAAGTTACTGTACTGTTACATTGTAAATATATTTACTGAACACTTGAAGTGTATTCATTTATTTATTTAATCACCAGATAGGTATTAAATGCCTAGTAGGAATGTGCAAAACAACAAGGAATGTGCAAAACAATGCAATAAAACTGACAAATTTATTTTACTGGACTTTAATTTTTATTACAACAAAAATTATATAAAATAACTGAAACTTTTTACCCTTGGCCAGCATTTTCCAATTTCCTCCTCCCCCTGAGACCCTTGAAACCTGCATTTTATTCCCAGCTTCTATGAGTTTGACTATTTTAGATTCTAAGTTGCTATGGACTGAATGTTTCTGTCCTACTAAAATTCATATACTGAAACTTTACCCCACAAAGTGATGGTGTTAGGAGGAAGGGCTTTGGGGACTTAATTAGGATTAGATGAGGTCGTGATGGTAGCCTATGTGTGTGTGTTTGAGGCACATGAGGCCAAACAAATCAAAACATGAGAGTTTGGAGCAGGGCCATGCAAGGAGATGGGTGCTTCATGCTCTAAACAACCTCAAGCTCCCCAAAAGCTTTTGGTTCAGTTCAGTTTAGTCATTCAGCCATGTCCAACTCTTTGCAACCCCATGGACCACAGCATGCCAGGTCTCCCTGTCCATCACCAACTCCCAGAGTTTACTTAAACTCATGTCCATTGAGTCAGTGATGCCATCCAACCATCTCATCTTCTGTTGTACCCTTCTTCTCCTGCCTTTAATCTTTCACAACATCTGGGTCTTTTCAAATGAGTCAGTTCTTTGCATGTGGTGGCCAAAGTATTGGAGTTTCAGCTTCAGCATCAGTCCTTCCAGTGAACACCTAGGACTGATCTCCTTTAGGATGGACTGGATCTTCTTGCAGTCTAAGGGACTCTCAAGTCTTCTCCAACACCACAGTTCAAAAGCATCAATTCTTTGGTGCTCAGCTTTCTTTATAGCCCAACTCTCACATCCATACATGACTACTGGAAAAACCATAGCCTTGACTAAATGGACCCTTTGTTGACAAAGTAATGCCTCTGCTTTTTAATATGCTGTCTATGTTGATCATAACTTTCCTTCCAAGGAGTAAGGGGCTTTTAATTTCATGGCTGCAGTCACCATCTGCAGTGATTTTGGAGCCCCCCAAAATCAAGTCTATCACTGTTTCCACTGTTTCCTCATTTATTTCCCATGAAGTCATGGGACCAGATGCCATGATCTTAATTATTTGAATGTTGAGCTTAAAGCCAACTTTTTCATTCTCCTTTTTCACTTTCATCAAGAGGCTCTTTAGTTCTTCTTCACTTTCTGCCATAAGGGTGGTGTCATCTGCCTATCTGAGGTTATTGATATTTCTCCCAGCAATCTTGATTCCAGTTTGTGCTTCATCCAGCCCAGGGTTTCTCATGATGTACTCTGCATATAAGTTAAATAAGCAGGGTGACAATATACAGCTTTGATGTACCCCTCCTGATTTGGAACCAGTCTGCTGTTCCATGTCCAGTTCTAACTGTTGCTTCCTCACCTGCATATAGACTTCTCAAGAGTCAAGTCAGGTGGTCTGGTATTCCCATCTCTTTAAGAATTTTTCACAGTTTGTTGTGATTCACACAGTTAAAGGTTTTGGCATAGTCAATAAAGCAGAAGTAGATGTTTTTCTGGATCTCTCTTGCTTTTTCGATGATCCAAGGGATGTTGGCAAGTTGGAGTATTTTTAAAAGCCACTTGAGGGAAGGGGAGTCATAGGATATGTGATCTGCTCATGCATAATTCTCTGATTGGCCAATAGTGAGGTAACAAGGAGGTGTCAAAATGTTCCTTAGCTCCACGAGGCCTGAGGCTATGTGCTCATGGTCATCAAGTAATGAACATTGTCTATTTGGAGAGGGGTTTTCACATCTGCAAACAACTCAAGAAATGTGCATCCAGTACTATTATCTAGATGGTTCAGAGAGAAGCTAAAGCAGAGGACATGGTGGGGAGGGGGTTCTGTCCTAGAAAAACCCAGTAAGGTCTTGCTCCTTTTCAATGAGTCCAGCACCATCAGAAATGGGATCAATGTCCTTTTCAGAGTTGCAAGAGAGTTTTCTTGTCTCTGCTCCCTTTGAAGATATGATGAGAACTAGGCCACCTGCAACCTGGAAGAGGCTCCTTACTAAAATCCAACCATGCTGATGCTCTGACCTTGGACTTTCAGCCTCCAACTGCAAGAGACAAAATCCTGTTATTTATAAGCCACTCAGACTATGGTATTTATTTTAGCAAACTGAATGGACTAAGACATATATACAAGTGTGATCATACAACAAAGTTTCAATTTTATACAAGTTCTGGAAATCTAATGTCTAGATGTGTCTATCATCACATGTAATGTGTTAGTCACTCAGTCATGTCTGACTCTTTGCGACCCCATGGACTGTATGCTACCAGGCTCCTCTGTCCATGGAATTCTCCAGGCAAGAATGCTGGAGTGGGTAGTCATTCCCTTCTCCAAGGGAATCTTCCCCACCCAGGGATTGAAACTGGGTCTCCCACATTGCAGGAAGATTCTTTACCATCTCAGCCACCAGGAAAGCCAATACTCTACTGTATACTTGAAGTTTGCTAAGATGATAAAATCTTAAGAGTTCTCATCATTAAAAAAAAAAAAATTAAAGGAAGCAAAGGAAAGGAGAAGAATAAAGAAGAAAAATAGAAAAAGGTGACTCTCTGTGGTAATAGATATGTTGCAGGAAGGCGGACCCCTTCCAGGGCCTGAAACTGGGCTCTTGTCTAACTCTCAGAAATGAATTGTCGGAGGAGACACATCTGATGACAAAGCAAGAGATTTTATTGGGAAAGGGCACCCGGGTGGAGAGCAGTAGGGTAAGGAAACCCAGGAGAACTGCTCTGCCGCATGGCTCCAATGTTAGGTTTTATGGTGATGGGATTAGCTTCCAGGTGGTCTTTGGCCAATCATTCTAATTCAGAGTCTTTCCTGGTGGTGCACGCATCACTCAGCCAAGATGGATGCTAGCGAGAGGGATTCTGAGAAGTGGACGGACACGCAGTGTCTCCTTTAGACCTTTCCCAAACTCTTCCAGTTGGTGGTGGCTTATTAGTTCCGTATTCCTTATCAGGATCTCCAGTCATAAAACAACTCATGCAAATGGTTACTATGGTACCTGGCCAGGGTGGGCAGTTTCAAGAGTGCTTCCCCTAAGAGATATGTTGTTTGACTGTGGTGATTATTTCACAATGTACAGAAATATCAAAACAGCAAGCTGTATACCTTAAATATAAATAGTTTTATATGTCAATTAAGCTACAATAAAGCTGTAAATTATATAAAAGAAAATAATTGATAATTTAGGATTGAAAATTGTTATATTCTACATTTTGTTCATAGATGTTAATCCTGAATGTGAATAATGGTGCACTGCACACCGTTCTAAGATTTGGCCTCTAGGTATCCAACAGGCGTCTCTTGATGTCCCCATGCTAAGTTTTAACTGTGAACGGAAAATTTATGAACAGCCTGAGAAGGGCATAGTAATCAGGAACTAGACAGCTCAGGGAGGTTTTCAGGGAGGAAAATCTGGGTCACATCAGAGGCAAGCCCCTAAGTTGGAGAAGTGAGAGGATCCTGGAGGGTAGTGAAGGAGATTATAGACATCAGTTACAGCCTTGGAACCAATCAGAGGAGAGGAATGCTTAGAGTTCATCCCGTTAACCCTCCAGCCACCATATTGAAGTCATGCCTGGATTCAGTGGACTCCAATGGCCTGCACTTGACACTATTCTTCAAAGAATTGCCCTCAGGGGTTCAGATTTGCCTGTAGGCTTCCCAAGTTCTGGGATGTTTTCATCCTTTCTTCCCAAGTTCTGGGATGTTTTCATCCCTTACGTGTAACCATTAGCCAATGACTGTCAGGCAAGGGACTAAGAAGGTCCAGCTCCTTGGCCCTCAGGAGAGACAAACTGAGGCTAAATCACACACCAACTGTCTCTGCAGAATCAGGACAATCCTCCTGCTCTCCTCTACAATCCACTAGTTTCATCTCTACCCTGTCTTGCTTCTCCTGCCCTCGTACACACTTCTAGGAACACTTCCCTAATAAATCACTCCAGCAATATCTGTCTACAGGTCCACTTTTGGTGATCAAATTTAATCCCCTTTCTTGATCTCACTTTCAGGCATGCTCCTATACACTCTCTTTTCTTATTCTATAGTAATATAGGCAACCCTTTGGTGATGCTTACCAGTGACAATATTGTTTTCCAGAATATAGTCCACAAGGCTTCTTCTCTTTCAAAATACTTCTATACTGAGGAAATAGATACAAATGTTTGTGCATGTTTTAAATTGCAGAGGGGGAATGAGATAAAATGTTTTAAGCTCTGGAATATTAATTGCTTTTATTGAGAAGTGAGACTTTTTCAAATTTCCTTTTCCATACTCCCAATGACTCTGCAGCCTCAGGGCAGCTTTATTTGTCTTGCTCTTTTGTTCTCCAAATGAGCTCGTAGTGCCATGATATCACTCTCACTGTGGAGTATAGTTTCGGCAGCCCAGTTGAAGCCTGTACTTGCAAAAAACTGTACTCTCCCTCTCAGTTCAAAGATGAGATGACGACAGGACTGTCTTCATGGCCAGGCTTGGATTCCACCTAGTTCTCTCCAAGATGCATGTCTGCTCAGAGGACAGCAGTAAGCCCTACAGGTGGCCTGTTTGAACTCGTGAATACAGCAAGTCCCCCGTTCCCTCACCTGGTCCAGGCAGGCAGACTGCCACAGGGAGCGGTGAGCCCAGCCCTCAGAATTAAAGGATTCTGTGACTGGACGGTCAGGCATGTCATCCTGTCCAAGCTTTCACTCTCTGGGGAGGAAACTAAGGCTGCTCAAGGCCACATGAGGTGTCAGTGCTGGCTCTTAGTTTAGAACCAGTGTATCCATCCTCCCTAGCCACCTCACTGCTAGAAAGGACTAAGTTCTCTCTTTCTCTTCACAGAGGCCCCTTCAAGTTTCGGCCTGTGACGGTAGTAATTTTTACCACTCCCTCCAGGGAAAGACAGCTGGAGCTATTCCAGATGAATCACAACTTTGTCTTTTCATTCAACAAATGCCTACAGTGGATGAAGTTAGCCACACATACTTTACACCACGTTGAGCAAAGACTGACCTGGTATACAAGGAGGAGGAGATTGGTAGGAAGAGGAAGAAGAGACTGGTAGACATTGCTACCCAGAGTTATAGAATAGAAACTCTTTGACTGTAAGGCATTAAAGCTACGTGGCCATTTATATTCCTGTTTCCCTGGTGGCTCAGAGGTTAAGGCATCTGCCTGCAATGTGGGAGACCCAGACCTAGACTAATGGCAATGTTATTTTTTTTTCCTTTTCTATTGAAAGTTTCTTTCAAAACACATTTATAAACAGCAGACCACTTTGATGATTTTCCTTATTCCAAGTATCTCTTGACTTCAAATAGCCACTTTTGTTAGTAATAAAAGTGGCTATTTATAAAATAATGTGTTTATATTTTATTTAATGGATTGAGTTGAAAGTGAAATATGATATTCCAATCTGAGCAGGATGTTAAACAGAAGTAGAGCTAAGAAAATGGAATAAATTGCATTTCTGGTCATTATATAATGTGCATATGTGTTAAGTCGCTACAGTCGTATCCAACTCTTTGCAACTCCCTGTGTCCATGCAATTCTCTAGGCAAGAATCCTGGAGTGGATTGCATTTCCTTCTCTAAGGGATCTTCCTGACCCAGGGATCAAGCACAGGTCTCCTGCATAGCAGGTGAATTCTTTACACCAGGGAAGCCCTTATTATACAATAGCTTTTATCATTTATAAAACACTCGTGATTAGTTTTATGTGTCAACTTGACTGAGCCACAGGGTGCTCGGATATTTGGTCAGAGGCTATTCCAGTTGTTTCTCTGAAGATGTTTCTTGATGAAATTAATAGTTGAATTGGTAGACTAATTTTCCTCAAGTGAAGGCCTGAATAGAACAAGAAGATGGACTTCCTCTCCCCATGGGCTTCCCTAGTGGCTCACATGATACACAAGCTACCTGCAATGCAGGAGACTCAGGTTCGATCCCTGGATTGGGAAAAGCCCCTGGAGAAGGAAATGGCTACTCATTCCAGTTTTCCTGCATGGAGAATTCCATTGGACATAGGTCCACAGGGTCACAAAGAGTGGGCATGACTGAGCAACTTTCACTTCACTTTCCCCCAGAAAAGGGAGTTTCTCCTGCCCAATCACCTTGAGCGGTCTATCTTCGAACTGAGACCAAAACATTGGCTATTTCTGGATCTCCAGCTTGCAGATGACATATCTGGGGACTTGTCAGCTTCCATAATCATATAAGCCAATTCAATATATATAAAATATAATGTCTATGTATATAGGATTGGCTCACTTGCTATAGAGATAAGGATAGATATCCCACTGTTTCTCTAGAAAATCCTAATACTGGCACCTACCATATGCCAGCAATCACTGTTAATTTCATAACAAGGCAATAAGAAACATAGTATTCTCCCCATTTTGCACATGAGAAAATAGAAGCTATATAACTCTTAATGACTTATCTCAAGACTTCAGAGTGAAGAACATTTCCAGAGTTCAAACTCAGTCAATTTCTGTCAAACTACTAACCCACCTCTGCTCTCACCATTTCCTTTCCAGTTCTGCACAGATCTTCCCGAAATGTCTGTCTTCTTTCTGCTTTGGTGGTACCCTGGAATGGTCAGAGTTGGGGTTTCTTTGATGTGTTGGGACCTTGACATGCCCCAGAGCTTTGTTCCTGAGCATGAATTTGTCTTCTACAGGTCTGTGTGTGTAACTGCTTAAAGAGGAGACTGCTGAAAAAGTCAGTCACTCAGTTGTGTCTGACTCTTTTGCAACTCCATGGACTGTAACCTGCCAGGCTCCTCTGTCCTTGGAATTCTCCAGATAAGAATACTAGCATGGGTTGCCATTTCCTTCTCCATGGGATCTTTCCAGCCCAGGAATCAAACCCAGGTCCCCTGCATTGCAGGCAGATTCTTCACCATCTGAGACACCAGGGAAGCCTAAAAAAGAGAGGACTGCCCTGAATCAGTTCTGACCACAAGATATGTCCTTGAATACACCCATCCCCCTGATTTTTAGACACAGATCACGCAGGACTGAGCCACATGTTCATGCACTTAACATTAACAAACGTACATAATTTGAACATACAGTCCTTGGTGTGCTATCACTCCATAGCACCTCAGAACTCCACACAGTGAAGTCAAGATTTCAGGAACCAAGAGCTTTGCAAAGGATCTCCACTGGCATGTGGTAAAGAGGTGGATGTTTTGTCAGACACAAGACTTCAGTGGGCTCAATTGTACAGATATCAATGCTGAGTTTCCAACATAATGGAAGCAGAAGATGGACAGGTTGCTTCACCCTGCAGTGGTTTCGTGGGGAACCACTGTCTTTGAAGTCACAGAGATGGATGCATGCAACAGATCCAGAATGCAAAGTGCAGTCAAGGATGATGCTCACATGTCACTCTCAGCTACTTTCAACTTGGCTGTTTTTAACCCAAGTGTCTTCAAATAGGTCAAAGACACTTGTTTTATTAAGACTAAAGCCGTGGTGAGTTGGGATTCTTTTTCTTAACCAAGTCAATTTTTAAACACAGGTGCATGTATCTGGAAGCTTTTGTTTGATTATGAAAATTACATTTTTTCATCGTCATGAATGGATAATCTAAGCTTCCCTATATTTAAATATCTTAATGCATATATACATATGTAAACATTAAGCAGTATATGTGTATATATGTATCAGTGTGGCTAAAGGTATGTATAATGTGTATTTTTATGTGTGTACATATGCACATCAAAAACAAGCATGGAAAATGGTAATCTCAAGATCAGTTTTACAGTAAGTAAGTAAGTGTTAGTCGCTCAGTCATGCGACCCCATGTATTGCCACCCACCAGGCTTCTCTGTTAATGAGATTTTCCAGGCAAGAATACTGGAGTGGGTTGCCATTTCTTTTTCCAGGGGATCTTCCCCGACCCAGGGATTGAACCTGGTTCTACTGCACTGCAAGCAGATTCTTAACCAACTGAGCTACAAGAGAAGCCCTCAGTTTTATATGAAAAGTTCCAAATACTTCATTGGTAAGGGTATATTCAGATTGAATGAGGATCGATGGTTTAGTCAACATTTTAGTATAAATGATTTGGTGAAAATGATGTTTGAGAAAAACTGATGTCAATATTGTAGATGAAAGAAACCAGCTACTAGATTTCTGACACTGATTGGATTCATCTGGTATATGCCAAAGTAAGGACTCTTCTCTTCATTATAATTATTATGCTTCAACCCACTTCTGCGTCTACATTTACTATTAGACTTTAAACTTCATGAAGGAAGGAACTATTTCTCTCTTATCACTGTAACCACTGAACCACCTGCCATATTCGCTGGTGGAATAGTAATTGCCCAACACAAAACTTTAAATAAGTGAGTAAATAAATGAATGGAGCTATTACGGGATACAGACCCATGAAATAATGAAGATTTAATAGCAACAGCAGTTCAAACAGATTTGATAGAGAAAGATACTGAAACATTGAAAGTTAGATTAACATGATTTTGTAAAGAAAATACGAATGGGCTGAGACCAAAATATTAACAGGTTGCATTCAAACAGAATTTAAGAATTCACGTAGTGCTTTCACAGATAACAATTTCGAGCTATTCTGTTTCCAGTCCCCCAAAGCCAAAACATGTCACTGTCACTGACAAAACCTAAAACATGAGTTGCAGCATGGGCTTAAAATATTTGTCACATACTTGATGGTCAAGTTGAACTTGAAAAAAAGGCATAATACTGAAATGTAAATATCAATTAAACACATGGAACATGCAAGTGAAAGCATGGGTCTAAAGACATAAGCTAACAGCCTTTAAGATCATGAGAAAGTTTCAAGTAAAACTAAATCAGTTTAATAACTTGTGCTCATTCTGTGATTTTCAAAAATTTACTTTATGGTAGGTATCAATTGCATTTGTCAATTTATATATTCAAATAAACCAAAAACTATTAGTTTCAAGGCTAATACTATTTTTAACTAAAATATATGGAGTTAGTAATACAGGCAGTGTCCTCAGATTCAAATTGTAGTTGTTTCTATGCAAGCTAAACTTTCTTACTAGTGTTTATACTTCCATTGTAAAGCATCATTATAAATTTGTATTTTCTTCAGAGAGAAAGATATTTCTTCCAGGGAAGACTTTCTTCCAGGGGAAAAGTACAATGCAGTGTTTTCTTTACAGTGAAAATATTTTCATAAAAAACATGTAAAGTAAAGCCTATTTCTTGCACATATATTATGAAGGCTTTTTGACACAATGTGTATGGATGAAAGTACAATTTGTAATCTATCTCTCTCCTTCCCTGTTCCCTCCATCTCTCTCTCTCTTCTTCTATCTAGGAATTGAATCAAGAACCATGATGCCTTGTCCACAATTTTTTAAGTCACACAATTGAAGCAAAAAGATGAATCATGGACAGTTTATAAAATCAAAGCTACTTTAAATATTATTCCTATCTGTGAATTATGAGCATATATACCTTTTAAACTATCTTCAGAGTCTCATGATCTTATTTTTTACAATTCCTAGCATAGTGCTTTTATTTTTTTTTATAACTTTTAGTGAAGGAGCTTATTTTTGGTAAAGATTATTGCTCATAATTCACTTTTCTGGTTTTCACATACAGGAAAAAAAATATTGAAATCTGTCCATCAAACATTTTGCAATTTAACAAAACCTTAAAATGAAAAGTTTTCCAGAAGCTTTTAGAGTTGAAAAATATGATCGAATGGCTTAAGCCAAAGCCATGATTTTGACTTACGCTTTCACCATTTTCTTGGGTTCTGAGGCTATTAAGAAAAACATGGTAGGCAATTTGTAAAACTAAATGACATATTTTTTGGAAGAAAATACCGTTAGATAAATTAGATTAGAGTAACATTTCACTGAAACATGAGCCACTGGAATATGGAATTTAATAGAGGACATCTGATTTCAATTCCATCCAAGAAGTTGTTATCGGAAGTAGCGTAAGTACCTCCACGGCGCACATGGCACAGCCTCACCTAGCAAGTTAACTAGCACAGTAGCCTCTAAGTAGAGCAGAAGAGTGATTCTCTTTTTGAGTTCTGAAAACATTTGGGGACAGTGAGTGATATTTTTCAATCTCGTAAGCTTTGCCTTTTCAGTGAGGTCTCTCCATCCTATACAAAATTCCATTTCAGAGTACAAAGTAGCCAGTCTTTTCTAACTCTGCTCTAATCTTTGAGTTCCTCTGGATTATGTTTCAAAGGCCTCTTTTTGTCTGAAATGTGGAGCAGGCATGCAGACTAGCACAGGGAGATGTAAGGGGAAAAGAGGAATCTTATCTTTTTTCAAAACTGGCTCTCCTATTGGTCGCCTTAAATTCCTACCCAGAGTGATTGCATCCAGGTGATTTTTAGGGGAAACTGTAGATCATAACCCAGAAGAGAGCAGGAAGATACCAGGAAGGATAAAGGATAAAAAATACACTCTTCAGGATTTTGCTGAGTCATCTCTCTCTCTTCTCTCCCTCCAACTCCTCCAAATCCTCTCCCTCCTCCATCCCCTTCTTCTCCTCCCCTTTCCCTCTTTTCTTCTCCCCCCATCAATCTCCCTTCCTCTCACTCTCTCTCCCTCAAACATTGAGAGTAGGATGCAGGAAGAGTTAAGGGAAATGTTAAGTCATAGTGCTGGGGACCATGAGAACTCCAGCATCAGCCCCAAAATGTCAACAGGAAAACAAGAGTGGACTGCTCTCTAAAACTCTGCTCATTATAATAAATGTTTGCCAAAAAAAATTATGTGGAACTGAGAACATCCTTCAGAATGGTCTCTAAGCAGTTTGTTGGGGAGTAAATAATTATCTTCCTTTCTCATTTATTTCACAAATACTAAATAAGAAACTACTATGTGCCTAGCACTTTTAAAGCCTCAGGGATACAGTGATAGCAAGATAAATAAGCCCCTGCTCTCATAGAGTTTAGACTCCTTCCAGGTGATGATTGGGTAGTGCAAAAATAAGGGGAAATATGACATGGACATAAGGGCCAGGGAGAGAAGTACAACAAGAAGATAACACGGAGAGTGAATTAGCGGCTAATTTGAACTGGTTCCAGAAAAGACTCCCTCAGGAAAGTTACATTTATGTTAAGATCTGGAAAAAGAACCTCCAGGTAGAGGCACAGCTTGTTCAAAGGCCCTGATGTTGGGAATAATTTAGCACTGAGAAACTGGAACAAGGCAAGCAGGGCTGAATCAGAGAAAAGACTGGAGAAGAGCACAATATGAGGCTGGTGAAACAAACAGCAACCAAATAAGGAAGACCCTTGTATGCCATGCTAAGAATATGAAATTTTAGGTTGATCTTATACTGATGACCTTTGAAGGGTGCCAAATAGTTACCAAATCTCTCATGCCTCCATTTTGCATTCTATAACTATTAGCTGATTTGTGACCCCATGGGCTGTATCCTACCAGGCTCCTCCGTCCATGGGATTTTCCAGGCAAGAGTACCAGAGTGGGTTGCCATTTCCTTCTCCAGGGGATCTTCCCAACCCAGGGATCAAACCCAAGTCTCCCACACTGCAGACAGATGCTTTACCATCTGTGCCACCAAGGAAGTCCTAAATAATTACCAAATCTCTTACTGCCTCCATTTTGCATTCTAAAACTGTTAGCTACTGGGCTCCTAAGCAGCCAATCATTAACCTTAAGTTCTAGGTTGTGTCACTTCTAGTTACAATATTTCTGTCTGCTCTACAGAACATTTGACCATTGCCTTATGGAGGCTTCCCTTGTGGCTCACCTAGTAAAGAATCCTCCTGCAATGTGGGAGACATGGATTCAATTCCTGGGTTGGGAAGATCCCCTGGAGAAGGGAAAGGCTGCCCACTCCAGTATTCTGGCCTGGAGAATTCCATGCACTGTATAGTCCATGGGGTCACAAAGAGTCAGACATTACCAAGCAATTTTCATTTGCAGTTTCATATCAAGGTGCAAAAGTCATTGCTCATGATCCAAAGAACTCGTTGATTCTTGACACCCTAGCTATTACATGGCACCGTCTGATTCAATTCCTGGACAAAATAATATTTCTAAAGATCTGGTCTTCAGTTAAAAGTGTAAGCTATTCTTGGAAATGGCAAAATAAAAAAGCTTAACCAATGTCTAATATTCTGTTATTTGGAATTATTGAGTGTCCTAAATACAAGAAGAATAAAATCAATTGACATCAAAATTAGAATAGAAATTTAAATTTTATAGTATGAATGGTGCAACTAGCATATAAAAATTTTGCCTGAAACATCACTCAATAATTTAAAATCCCTTGTAAGTCTCTCTCTTTCAGTCACCTCTCTTCGAAAAATAAAATGTTCAGGTGTTCCTGACTTGCAACCCTATATCCACAAAAACAAATTTTTTTTTTTTTTGCTTGAGATTTTGCGAGAGAAATTTGCTAGCCTGTTTTCCTATAATGACAGTGTACTTGTCCCTTGATTAATGGCTTATATGTTGATCCATAATTCATAGTTTGTTTTATACTTTTAAATCATTCTGTCCTATAAATAACAGAGTTGTGCCAAAACTCAATCTGGGAGCTTATTTTGAATTGATTATTGGAAAAGCTAGGTTCACTGGTTAAATACTGGTGACTCATGAGTGAAAATCCCTTAACTGTATGTTTTGGATTCATCTCCTTTTTTTCCTAAAATTACTCTGTAAACTGATATGGTTGGAAACATTAGTTTTTAATCTGTCAGTGATTCTATAAACACTGTCCTGTAACTCAGCCTTGCACTTGCAAGAGAACGCTCACCTTCAAGTGGGTACTTTTACTTTTGACCCTATGTTGCCACACATTTCACTCAAGACTGGTGACCATTTTTAACACATAAGTAGAACGGTGGAAAATTAGATTTCATTACTTAAAATTTCTGATCTTCAGCTTATATATAATCATAATAAACTATCTTTCTGGTAGGATATTTCATGTACACTGGTTTTTATAAGCTGTATTTCCCCAAAAATATTTATGAAAAGTCCTGGCTCCCAGTACCTCCGAATATGACTGTATTAAAATATAATGACTTTGCAGATGGAATTACATTAATATGAAGTCATTAAGGTGGGCCTTAGTCCAATATGACTGATATCTTCATAAGAAGAGGAAATTTGGACACAGACACACGCAGAGGGAAGACGATGTGAGGACAGCCATCTTTAAGCCAAGAAAGTGAGTTCTGGAGCAGACCTTTCTAAACTCACAGCCCTCACAAAGAACCAACCTTGTCAGCACCTTGACCTCAGACTCCTAGCCTCCAATACTGTGAGAAAAACGTCCTTCTGTTATTTAAGCCACCCAGTCTGCCATCCCTTCTTATGGCAGTCCTAGTTACCAACACACTGGTTTCAGATAACAGCTTGTGAAGAAGACTAGAGATAGCTCATAGAATTTTACATTTATGAGAAGTTATTTTCTGGCTCTGTGTGTGTATGTGCACGTGGGCTTAGTAGCTCAGTCATGTCCAATCCTTTTGCAACCCCATGGACTGTAGCCCTCCAGGTTCCTCTGTTCATGGGATTTTCCAGCAAGAATACTAGAGTGCATTGCCATCGCCTCCTCCAGGGGGTCTTCTCAACCCAGGGATTGAATGCATATCTTTAAAAACACAACAAATAAATACCATAAAGAAATGGTGATAAAACTGAAACCAAAGTAAATCTACCATTTTGTAAATTGACTTCACTTTCACCAAATCACATGATACTATAACAGATAACTTTTGTGAAACATTCCTTTTACTACCAACTAGCATTTTTCCCAGGGACACTAACAACATAAACTAATAAAGAGTCTTTGCTCTTGCCTACCCATTGTTGTTTTAGGCAATAAATCACTCTTTGTGACACCCCCGTGACTATAACCTGCCAGGCTCCTCTGTCCAAGGGATTTTCCAGGCAAGAATACCAGAGTGGGTTGCCATTTCCTTCTCCAGAAATCAAACCCAAGTCTCCTTCATTGGCAGGCAGACTCTTTACCACTGAGCCACCAGGAAAGCCCCTTCCTATCCATTGGCCATCCTTAAAATTTTCATTTTGGGACTTCCATGGTGGCACAGAAGGTAAGAATCAGACTGCAAATGCAGGAGACATGGGTTCAATCCCTGGTCCAGGAAGATCACACATGCTGTGAGGCAACTAAGCCCGTGCAACACAACTACTGAGTCTGTGCTCTAGAGCCCATGAGCCACAGCTCGTGAAGACTGTGTGCCTAGAGCCCGTGCACCGTGATGAAGAGAAGTGCCCACGCGCCACAGCTAGAGAAAGCCTGTGCACAGCAACAAAGACCCAGTGCAATCAAAGACAATCAATCAATTTTTTAAATTTTTCATTTTATCCCTACTTTTTTTATAACACTTTGTTTCAGAGCCCTTGAAAACACTTGTAGACAGACCATCTTCAGTGCAAAAGGGGAGAAGAGAACGACTATCGATTCAGTGCTTGCCTTTCCTCTCCATTGTCAACAATAATTAATGTTTTCTATTAGGTGTAATATGGATAATTTTATTTCTGGTTTGGTTGCTAAGAGCTAAAGATAACACGCAAATCAATAGAGCATTAAGGAACTACGATTCCCACAAGCCATAATCTGAGATAAACACCATATGACTCAGTAAATCTAAGGAAATGTCTCTTAAAATTCTAATGCCAACTTGCAGTGCCAAGCAAATACCAGCAGTTTCAGATACATGAGCAGGGAAAAACTAAAAGTCTGTAAAACTCAGAAAATATTTGTCTTCAATAATTCAGAAAAAGTTATTGTCTTATCAGCAAACTCTTTTAATTTACATTAAATTAAAAGAGCTGTATGAACTAGAACTTATGATCCTTCTTCCAAAAGGAAGGAGGCAACAACAGATGTTCATTTTTAGTCTTTGTAAAGCTAAAGTACAGAGGAAAAGGAAGAGAATTTTCTCTAGGATTCTGAAGAAAGTATGTTTATTTCCCTTTGTAGAAGTTTAAAGATTAAATAATTTTTAATTGTCAAAATCACAAATAAAATGAGTATAAAACAAAGGGGAAAAAAATAACGTAATCTGCAGGAATTCTGAATGCCCCAGTGAAATAGCCTTTTCTGTCCATTAAAATATTTATCCCATACTCTTACCCATAAAACTTGCTATTTGATCCAGTTCTAAATCACTTCTCTCTATAAATCATAAGTCGAATTCTCCCACTTCTACCTAAGATAACAGATAAAGTACAGATTAAAAAACAAAGATGCAAGATCTATTTGCTGCTGACATCCAAAAAGACTGGTTTGAGAATGCTGTTGTTTAGTTGCTAAGTTGTGTCCAACTCTTTTTTGAACCCATGGACTGTAGCCTGCCAGGCTTCTCTGTCCATGGAATTTCCCAGGCAAGAATGATGGAGTGGCTAGCCATTTCTTTCTCTAGAGAATCTTCCCCATCCAGGAATCAAACTCGTGTCACCCACATTGGCAGGCAGATTCTTTACCACTGGGCCACCTGGGAAGCCCCATATCGGGAATACCAATCTGGTAAAAGGGCGGCCATGGTCATTTCTAGGCAGCCATCATGTATCTGGTGTCATCACATTCCAAGACAGTGGTCTATTCTGTATCAGGGTCCTAACAAGTGACTATGGTTACTTGGAATCTAGAGACTCCAAGAAGAACTCCAGAAAGAGCTAGAAAGTGAAAGTGAAGTCGTTCAGTTGTGTCCAACTCTTTTCGACCCCGTGGACTGTAGCCTACCAGGCTCCTCCGTCCATAGAATTTTCCAGGCAAGAGTACTGGAGTGGGTTTCCATTTCCTTCTCCAGGGGATCTTCCCAACCCAGGGATCAAACCCAGGTCTCCTGCATTTCAGGCAGACACTTTACTATCTGAGCCACCAGGGAAGCCCAATACTATCAATTTCTTTCTTTTTCTTTTCTTTTTTTTCATTTTTCTAATTTTCTTGTCTGCACAGCACAACATATGGGATCTTAGTGCCCTGAACATGGATCAAATCTATGACCCTTGTTTTGGAAGCACACAGTCGTAACCACTGGACCACCAGGGAGTCCCTCTGTCAGCTTCCTAATTTAATGGGTTAGAGTCTGGAACAGGGCCTCTAACTAGTCATAAGGACTAGGAACACTAACAAGGAAATCAAAGCACAGTCAGATATACCAACGGAATCAACAAGAGAGTGAATGGGGCACTCATACTGGCCCATGATCCAGAGTGACTACACCAAGTGCAAAGAGGCTAGCTATGGACCATGCACGTGTGCTCCACATGGCCCATATGGAAAGTGTACTCTCCTGTACTAGGCAGTATAAACCCATAGATGCTGGGGGTCAGCAGAAGTCAGGAGGAAAGACAGGGTCTAACCTTTTCATCTGCTAAGTATATAGATTTGTATTTACCATATTTGGGTTCATTATTAAAATGGGTCTTAGCCTTTCAGAAAGGCACTTACTAAGACATTCACCAAACTTACTAAAAGCAGATGAGGAAGAATGACATCACCACTGAGCTTTGGCCATACATCCATTAAAGAAATAATAAAATTATACTGAAAAGCAAAAAGGTAAGCTGGATTTTTGGGTTTTTTTGTTTGTTTGTTTGCAATGCTGTGTTATTTTGAGAATAACATTTATTTAGGGAAAAGGATTATTCCAGAATCTTTTATAAAGAAAAAATTTGGCTATTCCAAAAGAGAGTGGTTCTTAACAGATACTTGTGGAACACGTATTAAAACAAACCCAGCAATGAAAACATACTTTTGAAAGATTTTTTAAAATATTATAATATGTCACGTTGTGAAGTCACTCAGTCATGTCTGACTCATTGCAACTCCATGGACTGTAGCCTACCAGACTCCTCTGTCCATGAGATTTTCCAGGCAATAGTCCTGGAGTGGATTGCCATTTCCTTCTCCAGGGGATCTTCCTGACCCAGGGATCGAATCCAGGTCTCCTGCATTGTAGACAGATGCTTTACTATCTGAGCCACCAGGGAAGTCATTATAACATGTAGGGACCCTAAATATATTCCAGTGCAATCTATTCATTTTGCTTATAAGAAAACAAATTCAAAGATATTCTTTATATTAATTTATTGGGCAAATAAATATAATTATATCAGGATTATTAAATTTTTAGAAGACTGAAAATATTACATAAATTTTAAAGAACTATACAAATAAAACATATCATTCCTATTTATAATTAAAAAGAAACCTATATATAGCTTGAGAGTAGTCAAA
>SJYC01137894.1:0-57881 GCA_006408675.1 Madoqua kirkii | reverse complement strand
AATAGCCTTTTCTGTCCATTAAAATATTTATCCCATACTCTTACCCATAAAACTTGCTATTTGATCCAGTTCTAAATCACTTCTCTCTATAAATCATAAGTCGAATTCTCCCACTTCTACCTAAGATAACAGATAAAGTACAGATTAAAAAACAAAGATGCAAGATCTATTTGCTGCTGACATCCAAAAAGACTGGTTTGAGAATGCTGTTGTTTAGTTGCTAAGTTGTGTCCAACTCTTTTTTGAACCCATGGACTGTAGCCTGCCAGGCTTCTCTGTCCATGGAATTTCCCAGGCAAGAATGATGGAGTGGCTAGCCATTTCTTTCTCTAGAGAATCTTCCCCATCCAGGAATCAAACTCGTGTCACCCACATTGGCAGGCAGATTCTTTACCACTGGGCCACCTGGGAAGCCCCATATCGGGAATACCAATCTGGTAAAAGGGCGGCCATGGTCATTTCTAGGCAGCCATCATGTATCTGGTGTCATCACATTCCAAGACAGTGGTCTATTCTGTATCAGGGTCCTAACAAGTGACTATGGTTACTTGGAATCTAGAGACTCCAAGAAGAACTCCAGAAAGAGCTAGAAAGTGAAAGTGAAGTCGTTCAGTTGTGTCCAACTCTTTTCGACCCCGTGGACTGTAGCCTACCAGGCTCCTCCGTCCATAGAATTTTCCAGGCAAGAGTACTGGAGTGGGTTTCCATTTCCTTCTCCAGGGGATCTTCCCAACCCAGGGATCAAACCCAGGTCTCCTGCATTTCAGGCAGACACTTTACTATCTGAGCCACCAGGGAAGCCCAATACTATCAATTTCTTTCTTTTTCTTTTCTTTTTTTTCATTTTTCTAATTTTCTTGTCTGCACAGCACAACATATGGGATCTTAGTGCCCTGAACATGGATCAAATCTATGACCCTTGTTTTGGAAGCACACAGTCGTAACCACTGGACCACCAGGGAGTCCCTCTGTCAGCTTCCTAATTTAATGGGTTAGAGTCTGGAACAGGGCCTCTAACTAGTCATAAGGACTAGGAACACTAACAAGGAAATCAAAGCACAGTCAGATATACCAACGGAATCAACAAGAGAGTGAATGGGGCACTCATACTGGCCCGTGATCCAGAGTGACTACACCAAGTGCAAAGAGGCTAGCTATGGACCATCCACGTGTGCTCCACATGGCCCATATGGAAAGTGTACTCTCCTGTACTAGGCAGTATAAACCCATAGATGCTGGGGGTCAGCAGAAGTCAGGAGGAAAGACAGGGTCTAACCTTTTCATCTGCTAAGTATATAGATTTGTATTTATCATATTTGGGTTCATTATTAAAATGGGTCTTAGCCTTTCAGAAAGGCACTTACTAAGACATTCACCAAACTTACTAAAAGCAGATGAGGAAGAATGACATCACCACTGAGCTTTGGCCATACATCCATTAAAGAAATAATAAAATTATACTGAAAAGCAAAAAGGTAAGCTGGATTTTTGGGTTTTTTTGTTTGTTTGTTTGCAATGCTGTGTTATTTTGAGAATAACATTTATTTAGGGAAAAGGATTATTCCAGAATCTTTTATAAAGAAAAAATTTGGCTATTCCAAAAGAGAGTGGTTCTTAACAGATACTTGTGGAACACGTATTAAAACAAACCCAGCAATGAAAACATACTTTTGAAAGATTTTTTAAAATATTATAATATGTCACGTTGTGAAGTCACTCAGTCATGTCTGACTCATTGCAACTCCATGGACTGTAGCCTACCAGACTCCTCTGTCCATGAGATTTTCCAGGCAATAGTCCTGGAGTGGATTGCCATTTCCTTCTCCAGGGGATCTTCCTGACCCAGGGATCGAATCCAGGTCTCCTGCATTGTAGACAGATGCTTTACTATCTGAGCCACCAGGGAAGTCATTATAACATGTAGGGACCCTAAATATATTCCAGTGCAATCTATTCATTTTGCTTATAAGAAAACAAATTCAAAGATATTCTTTATATTAATTTATTGGGCAAATAAATATAATTATATCAGGATTATTAAATTTTTAGAAGACTGAAAATATTACATAAATTTTAAAGAACTATACAAATAAAACATATCATTCCTATTTATAATTAAAAAGAAACCTATATATAGCTTGAGAGTAGTCAAATTGAAAAAAATTTAAGGGATTTCCACTTCCAACCAAGATAGAATAATAGAGACCAGTTTATCCTCCCACCTGAAACAAACAGAAATGGAAAAATATGTGAAAAAACAGTTTTTAAGACTTGGCTATCAAGCAATGAGAGATGAGAAGTGAGAGAGCTTACTGCCTTGAGAGACTGTTCTAGATCATGTCACGGTGAGCTGAATCATAGTCAGAGACCAGCTTCCTGAGTTGAGGACACAGAAATGAGAGTCTGAGAAATGCAAAGTGGATAGTTCACACAACAAAGTATGGGATGCAGTCAACAGCAAACTGGATGCTATGATGCAGAAGTCAGTAAAGGTAAAGCCATACCAATAGAAACTATCAACATGAAGCGCAGAAAAAAGAATCTGACAAATACTTAACGTGAACAGAGTTGCAGTGAGCTGAGGTAAAACTCCAAACAGCCACATGCATATGAAATTGGAGACCTAGACATAAAAGGGAGAGAGAGGAGAATAGAAAAAAAAAAAAACACTTAGAATAGTGACATATGTGGGGAAAGGATCTAAAAAAAAGGCATAAAAAAATTATAAGCAAAGTGATTCAGTTCAGTGCAGTCAATCAGTCATATCTGACTCTTTGCAACCCCATGAATCATAGCACGCAGGCCTCCCTGTCCATCACCAACTCCCGGAGTTCACCCAAACCCATGTCCATTGAGTCAGTGATGCCATCCAGCCATCTCATCCTCTGTCACCCCCTTCTCCTCCTGCCCCCAATCCCTCCCAGCATCAGAGTCTTTTCCAATGAGTCAACTCTTCGCATGAGGTGGTCAGAGTACTGGAGTTTCAGCTTTAGCATCATTCCTTCCAAAGAAATCCCAGGGCTGATCTTCAGAATGAACTGGTTGAATCTCCTAGCAGCCCAAGGGACTCTCAAGAGTCTTCTCCAACACCACAGTTCAAAAGCATCAATTCTTCAGTTCTCAGCTTTCCTTATAGTCCAACTCTCACATCCATACATATATATATATATTCTTTTTCATGTTATTTCCCATTATGGTTTATCACATGATATTGATTATAATACAGTAGGACCTTGTTGTTTATCCATTATCAATGTAATAGCTTGCATCCACCAATCCCAAACTCCCAACCCATCCCTCCACCATCTTCTTCCCTTTTGGTGACCACAATTCTGCTCTTTGTCTGTGAATCTGTTTTTGTTTCACAGATAAGCTCATTTGTATCATTTTTTAACTTTTCATTTTATATTGGAGTATAGTTGATTAACCATTTTGTGTTAACTTCAGGTGTACAACAAAGTAATTCAGTTATACTTATACATGTATCTTATCGTTGTTCAGTCACTCAGTCATGTTGACTCTTTGCAATCCCATGGAATGCAGCACGCGAGACTTCCCTGTCTTTCACCACCTCCTGGAGCTTGCTCAAACTCACGTCCATTGAGTTGGTGATGCCATCCAGCCATCTTGTCCTCTATCATCCCCTTCACCTCCTGCCTTCAATCTTTCCCAGCATCAGGATCTTTTCTAATGGGTCAGCTGTTCGAATCAGGTGGCCAAAGTATTGGAGCTACATCATCAGTCCTTCTAATGGATATCCAGGATTGATTTCCTTTAAGATTGACTAGTTTGATCTCCTTACAGTCCAAGGGACTCTCAAGAGTCTTTTCCAACACCATGATTCAAAAGCATTAATTCTTTGGTGTTCAACCTTGTTTGTGGTCCAACTCCCACATCCATACATGACTACTGGAAAAGCCATAACTTTGACTAGACAGAACTTTGTGGGCAATGTAATATCTCTGATTTTTAATGTGCTGTCTAGATTTGTCAGAGCTTTTCTTCCAAGGAGAAAGTGTCCTTTAATTTCACAGCTGCAGTCACCATCTGCAGTGAATTTGCAGCCCAAGAAAATTAAGTCTGTCACTCTTTCCATTGTTTCCCGATCTATTTGCCATAAAGTGACAAGACTGGACGCCATGATCTAGTCTTTTGCAAATTCTTTTCCCATTTAGATTGTTGCATAACATTGAGCAGAATTCCTTATTCTTGTTGGTTATCCACTTTAAGTGAGTACATGTCAATACCATGGGAGTTTGGAAATGACATGTGTCATATTTTAGATTACACAAATAAGTGATATAGTGTTCGTCTTTCTCTTTCTGACTTACTCCACTTAGTCGGATAATCTCTTGGGCCATCCATGTTGCTGCATATGGTATTACTTCATCTTTTTTATGAGTAATATTCTATTGTATATATGTACCACATTTGCTTATCCATTCATCTGTCAATGGGCATTTAGGTTTTTTCCATGTCTTGGTTAAAACAATCTTCTTGAAGACTTCTGCTGCTTACAGTAAGCAAGCATATATACTGTCATTGACTTTTCAGAATCTTAAGAAGCATTAAGTACACTCCACTGTGGCACTTCAACGTTATGTGTAGTCACCACTATCACTATTCTGCTGAATGTGCATAATTCATAAAACACCAGAATGAAATAAATCCTAGAACATTAAATCAGCGACGCCTGAACTTGCTTGTTTATAAGAATCACTTGTCCCCTCCCACAACAGACCAGTGGGTAAAAGTTTCTGGAAAGAAGTCCTGGAATCTATATATTTAAGCACAACCTTCCCTCACCCCACGCCACACACATAATGAATGTAGATCAGACAAGTCTGGGAAACAGTGGTTTATCATGAGAAACCACAGAATTTGCCTGAGTCTCAGCAGATCACTTCTCAGAATATCTGATACATTTAGTGCGCTCCTACTTGGATTATCCATTTCTCAAGTTTCACTTATTTGGAGAGGATGAGACAAGTGGTAAATTATGACCAGACAGCCAGAGACTAGGGCCAAGGGTGAAATCACCGTGGTGTTGTATTGTTTTATAAATAAGTGTACCTGAGTCCATATTTATCAAATAATCACCTCCACATTGAACAGATATTTCAACCTGGGCCATGACAATCAAAATCAATTGTGACCTTTCTCACTAAAAATGTCCAGAATATGAATTTCCAAAGCAAAGGTCCTAATGTAAATAAATGTGCTGGTGGACATTGGATGTGTATCTGATGGCCAAATGCTAGAGCTCTGCAGAGCAGCCGTGAGAGTCAGCTGAAGGCTAGGTGACAGGCCCAGAAAACAGTTAATTTAAAACATGCTTAAAGACTTAAAGACAAGACTCAAATCTAATAGTGGTAGTTATGATCTCTAACTTAAGAGGCAGGCAACAACCTCATTTTTTCAGTCCTTCTGTCATTTGAAAGCTATTTATCTTTCCATAAATCAATTACCTACCAATATCCAAGTTTCCTCTGGATTCTGGAAGCATATTAGTGGGCAGATAAGCCAAATGAGGGAAGTCAAAGGAGAAACTTAGTCCACTAGTCTTGTGGGCCCCCTATAGCTTGCATGCATGCATGCTAAGTCACTTCAGTTGTGTCCAACTGTTTGTAACCCTATGGATTGTAGACCACCAGGCTTCTCTGTCCATGGGATTCTCCAGGCAAGAATTCTGAAGTCAATTGCCATGTCCTCCATCAGGGAATCTTCCTGACCCAGGGATCAAACCCACATCTCCTGCGGCTCCTGAATTGCAGGCAGATTCTTTGCCACTGAGCCACCAGGAAAGCCCCAATATAGCTTAGTCTCCCCAAAATCACCTGTAATCAGTTTCCTCTGTTGGTTTAGCAGTGAATAACAACACAGGAAGTCACTAGAAACTACTGAGTCCCTCTCAGAGAAATATATGAGCCAAAGAAAAGAAAATATATGAACCACTCTGAGCAATGTCACATGGGGTCAGAGTGCAGAAAGAGATTTAAATTCTCCAAAACTGACATAGGGCAAATTTGACCACAGTCCAAACTCCCCCTCTTCCTGGTTTACAAATGGGCTGTTTCAGAGGGCCAGCTGGTCCAGCCCCAGGAAAACTTCAAAGACATCACACTAGGAAATGCAGACAACACTCAAAAGACTATCTGTGGGATCAGCTGAGGCTTTTTTTGTTATAAAAGTTCTGAAAATTCTTTAGTCAATATGTAAGTGACATTTTTAAAATATCTTCAACCTGTTGAATTTTTCCTACTTCTGTGATTGTTGGTTCTTTAGTCAAAGCTCTCTAATTCAGTAATTTCCAAGCCTAACTGATTGCCAGATATTTAAAAAATACATATTCCAAACCCCACCCTCCTTCAGTGGTCTGGGATGAGATCCAGAAATATGTGTAATAAAAGTCCTCTTACCTGACAAAATTATAACTGGCATTCAATTTATTCAACAGAAAATTTGCAGAAATCAAAGAATCAGAAAAGTATGACCTGTGTACAGCTTTAAGGTACAGCAGTTTATAATAAAACTAAAATAAATAAGCACATCAATTTGCTACACTTGGGAAGTAAAGACTTTTTTCTCATAAGGTCTCCTGATTGAGGAGTAAAATCATCTTTCTTGCCCATTTCACACCACAAGACAGGGTGTACAATTCTTGGTTTTACTTTCTTTGAAATAGTATAAGGGCTTAAAGACATTTGGAAAGAAATCTGAACATAAGCCCTTAGATTGTTACAATTTGGGGGGTCACATTTCCTCGTATACTTATCCAGCAATAAACATCATCACCCTCCTCAGTTGCATTTTCTCAGTCTATATTATCCACACTGTGTCATGAGTAGGATTAGGAACTTATAGAACAGGCTCTGGTAAGAGTGTCCATCAAATGACAGCTGCAGAAAAACTCTGGAATGTTCTAAAATGAGCTACAACCTGAGAGCAGTCAGCTTTCTGTGTTCACCAGTCATGATGTCCTACTGAAGTAAAAGGGGAAGTTTTTTAGGCCAAAGAATGAGGTGAATAAAAACTTGATAACAGAATCACTATAGTATTTAAAAGGGAAGCCCTGATGGCTCAGTGAGCAAAGAATCTGTGTGCAATTCAGGAGCTGCAAGTTACATGGGTTCGATCCCCGGACTGGGAAGATCCCCTGGAGGAGGGCATGGCAATCTACTCCAGTACTCTTGCCTGGAGGATGCCAGGGATAGAGGAGCCTGGCAGGCTACTGTCCTTAAGGTCACAAAGAGTCAGACACGATTGAGTGACCACATGTGCACACACAATATTTAAAAGCTCTACACACAGGTGACAATTATCTAAGATTACAAAATCTCACCCTAAGCCAGGGCTTCTCAGGCTTGAAGCTGCATCCAAATCCCCTGAGAGTCTTGCTAAAATGCAGATTCTGGTTCTGTATGTCTGAACTAGAGTCCAAGAATGTGAATTTCTAACAGGTTCGCAGTTTGTTAGCAATCTGAGGAGAGAGGCTCTAAATGAGATTTTTATTATGTCATATGAAGCTCTTGATGAACAGCAAAAAGAGATTCAGTGTGGCAGCAAAATTGTAGTTGAAAGTGGATATTCTTACACTCTAATTTTTTAAATCTGTTTAGAATATTAAATAACTTCTTTTAAATAGAAGAGCTTAGAAACCAATTATTCTCAGTAACATTGTAAAAGCTTGTGTGTTTTTTTTTCCCCGACTATTGTGGGGACTGAAGTTTCTGCTTAGTGGAAAGAAGTTTTAGGGAGCAGCAGCAAAAGCATTTTCATTTTCTGTTGATGTCCACATTAGTAGTTCTCTTTTTCTGTCCCCTCTCCTCCCCCTGGAAAATAGAAATTGAACTCTTTGTTCTTGTAAGTTTTGGCTTAACAGGGAAGGAAATTCTATTTATATAAAATTTCATCAGGATACCTTCATCTAACTCTTCCAATGCTGCACAGTTTAGTTTAGCCAGTGATGGTAGCTAACACAAAGCCAAAATCAGTGATTTCTTGGCAGTCAGTGTCTCCTTGATGAATCACCGTAGGAAAGAAAGCAGTGAAGTTTAACAGTAGGAGGAGGAAAACTGGTAGAAGCAGGTCTGCTCTTGCTGCAGGTGGTTTATTTCAATTATCAGTGCCTCATAAAAGAAGTTTTTAGTCAGAATCCCATTTATCCCCTTTGCATGGCTACTACCACAGTTGACACTTGATTGGATATATTATTTGGCTGCATATTGTTAATCTGCTGCATGACTCCAACATCAGCATCATCAGCAAATTCTAATTGTGATATGCTCACACCTTGGGCCTGGAGTCAGAAATGGCAACTGCACTCCAGTGTTCTTGCCTGGAAAATCCCATGGACAGAGGAGCCTGGTGGGCTTCAATCCATGGGGTCTCAAAGAGTCAGACACGACGCAGAGACTGAGCACGCATGCAAGTACACTTGGAGAGGATAATGAGAACTGATATCCATAGCGAAGAAGCATTCGGTCCACGTGGCCTGAATGGATGCAAGCCTGAACCCGCACACAGAGAGGGAGAGGCTGGTCCCTATAGGTTAGGAATGCAGCTCTTCACTATCTGTAAACCTTTCGGCAGCCCCTGTATGTAACCTCGGAGAAGGTTACATACACCCCACTCCAGTACTCTTGCCTGGAAAATCCCATGGGCAGAGAAGCCTGGTAGGCTACAGTCCATGGGGTCGCAAAGAGCGACACGACTGAGCGACTTCACTTTCACTTTTCACTTTCATGCATTGGAGAAGGAAATGGCAACCCACTCCAGTGTTCTTGCCTGGAGAATTCCAGGGACGGGGGAGCCCGGTGGGCTGCCGTCTCTGGGGTCACACAGAGTCGGACACAACTGAAGTGACTTAGCAGCAGCAGTGTGTAACCTTGCAGACCAGGTGACCACACTTGGGCTCTCACTGTGAGCCAGGATGCTCAATGCCTCACCTTTAAAGGACATCATTTACTGCTGAGTAGGAAATGGCAACCCACTCCAGTGTGCAGGCCTGGAGAATCTCATGGACTGAGGAGCCTGGAGGACTGCAGTCCATGGGGTCGCAAAAAGTTGGACACAACTTCACACAGCACATTTACTGTTGAAAATCCACATCCAAGACTTTAAACTCCTACTTAGATGGAAAGTGCTACTCTAAAAGTAAAGAGAAATTCTCTTTAAAACACTGGCAAGCTTTTCAGGAAATAGAAGATATGGACTTGGAGAAGGAAATGGCAACCCACTGCAGTATTCTTGCCTGGGAAAAGTCCATCAGGTTGCAAAGAGTCAGTCACAACTGAGCAACAAACAGCAAAGTAGTAGAATAGGAAGGCTACATGCGCTGTTATTGGCTAAATGCAGCGTGACAATCATGCCCACACTCTAGTGGGTTTTAAAAAATCCCTACTTGAGAACCTTGAGGATTTTTTATATTGAGAGATGAAGATGCTGCTTACTTTCAGAGTATTCCACTATTAACACTTCATCAGCGGTCCAGCTTATAAAATTGTACTTAACTATAGTTGGTAATAAAGGTTTCTTTGTGACTTCTCAACTGTGTAATTATCAGAACGTGGTCCTAATAATCTTTCAGAGGTCAGGCACCTTCTTGAGACTGTGGTGACATCTGTGGGCCATTTTCCAAGGACCCAAAAATAACCTTCTGTGTACAACTTCCATGAGAGGCCCTCAAGATTTTTTTCCTTTAGGTGGCTATTGAGTTCATAACTCTCATCTTGACATAATATGCATATTCTCTGAGCCTTTCCAAAGAAAGTGATGCATATACTAAGCACTGTAAGCTCTGTAAGAAGTCCAGCAACTTCTATCTACTCAAAAGAAAAAAAATTAAAATGGTCAGCTGTCAGCCCCCCACTCCAGGAAAATGGTAGGGAGGTGACAGGAACCACCTACTGTGAAGTTCTGATAGCCACTGGCTTCCTGTGCTGGGGCCAGTGGGCCTGGCTTCAGTTATCTGAGACAGGTTGTCTGGTGCCAGCGACAGTCCCGTTTAATTGTTCAGCATTTCCACATTCGGGAACTCCTCCTCAATCACTGCCTGTGGCGTCACTGCCTTTCTGAATCATGCAAATGAGGATGTCACATCCTCTGACTCAGAAGCCTTCATTTCATTCAAAAATTATTTTAAGAATTGCAAGCAGAGAATTTGTCTTTGCTTAGGTCTGATTTCCAAAAGACACCGCTTTGCCTTTTGTCACAAGAGATGACGGAGAGAGACTGAGAAGGGATTGAGACCTGTGGGTTGGAGCTGGAACCTCGAGCCTTTGCCAGCTGCAGGGCACACCTCTGCTGGGAGACTGTGATCCACCATCCTTGCCAAATTTGGTGTAGCAGCTAATAGTACATTTCCATGTATGTACTTTTCTCCCTATTTTCCCCAAGGAAAGGGCGAGTCAGGATATGCACGCATAGCACGCACGACTGAAATAGCCTGGTTTAAAGTAGTTTGCAACTATTCAGTGAAGTTACTTGACTTTGGCCGTTTCCAGCCCCAAAACCTATTCTGCACTGGTCAAGCAGTGTCCCCCTAAGCCAACAATCTTTGTATTCTTGGACTATGTACTGAAACCCTAGGCAGTTAACATACTGATTATGAAAAAAGACACTAAAAATAAGATCTGAGTCCCAATAGGCTAGTTGTATGACTAGCTAGCTGTGTGAACTTAGGAAATATACTGAAACTTTCTGAGTCTCAATTTGCCCAGTGACAAAATGAGGTAATAACAATACTTACCACAAAATTATTGTGAGGATTAAATGAATTAATATAATACAAATAAAGTTCCTAGACCAGTGTGTCACTATATTAAGTATTATGTGATGCTTACCTGTTATTATTATAAAAGTTATCCCTGAAGATTTTCTTTAATTCAGATGTAAGCCCAAAGAATGGAGAAGGCAATGGCAACTCACTCCAGTACTCTTGCCTGGAAAATCCCATGGATGGAGGAGCCAGGTAGGCTGCAGTCCATGGGGTCGTGAAGAGTGACACGACTGAGCGACTTCACTTTCACTTCTTACTTTCATGCATTGGAGAAGGAAATGGTAATCCACTTCAGTGTTCTTGCCTGGAGAATCCCAGGGACAAGGGAGCCTGGTGGGCTGCCATCTATGGGGTCACACAGAGTCGGACACAACTGAAGTGACTAAGCAGCAGCAGCAAGCCAGAAGCTTTATTACATGTTTTCTCTTAAAGAAATGGACTTTTCTGATAACACGAATTATCCTCAGTGAATGGAGACACTGCCTCCAAAACACCCAGTGATAATGGCTCATTGTTTACTTTTACCACTTATGTTGAGAAAGACTTCGTATTGTGCTTGCTCAATACCAGATATAAATTGTCAGCTGTCGCGAGGGTAGTTTTCTGCACATTCCCATCCCCTGTTTCTCTAAATAGGGCAGGACTTCTATCTGTTTCTCTTTTGCAGAACTAGCAACTTCCTGATTGGTGTCTGAACTGAAAATGGAGGGCAGATGAACAGAAACAGACATCAAGACTTTGTAACATCAGAAAATGTGACTTTATTTTAATTCTCCAAATCCTGCTCTTGCTTCTGCTTCTATTTCATAAAATTAGCTCCCCAGGGCATGCCTGTCTGATGGCAAATGATCAGTTCTTACCTCCTTGACCTGTACGTCCTCCTCACCGCTGTCATTTAGCAAGTATGACCTGTCCTAGTTCAGAGACTTAGGAAAAAAAAAATCTAAAGAAGGAATACATTTTTCTCCTGAATTAAAACTATATTGCAATGGAGAAGACAGTTTCATATGAATGATAATCTATGCATCTTATTGCCAGTCTTACTTTGCCTTCATTGTTTTGTTCAATTATTTGTGCTCTATCCAAACGAGCACTGTCCCATTCATAAGTAGGACTTGGTCGTGTATGTGTGCTAGGTTGCTTCAGTTGTGTCTGACTCTTTGCAGCCCTATGGACCATAGCCCACCAGGCTCCTCTGTCCATAGGATTTTGCAGGAAAGAATACTGGAGTGGGTTGCTGTGCCTGTCTTTTACCCAAATCCTTTTCATAGCATCACTCGTAATTAGCATTTTCAAACCTGCATTTCCAAAATCACTACTGGGATTACACATGACAGAAGCCCCACAAACTTGAAATCCTAAACAAAATTTTGGAATGTGACATAGGTTGTCCAGTGATTTCTCACGGATATCCATGGCTTCTCCAGGTAGTTCAGCCTGCATCACTGGGCTCAGAGTCCGAAGAGAAACTCATGAGCAAAACTCCTGCTAAGTCATTTCCTCTCTTTGTTTTCAGATCAGATTTCCAAGCAGAATATTTATATCTTGTTCTGTATACACACTGACTCAGCTTTGCCACAGTTCTGTGGGCAAAGTGGGTATGGGCTGTGGGTTTATCTTGCACATTTTTTAATGATATTAGGGTGGTGATTTTGAGAGCTTTTCATTTCTCTTGTTTTCTCTGGCTTGACTCTTCTCTTCCACCTTCATTCCTGTGTATGTGTTCATAGGTTATCATTTGCGTGATTCTTGAGACACAGTGAATCAAAGGGATTAACAGATCATTTTGATAAACAGTTTTTCATTTATACAGTAGAGGCCACTTGTGCTAGCATTTACCAGAAAGAAAAATAAAATTAGAGTTTATCTTTTTTTAAAAAGTTAACACATGAATATGTTTAGGAAAACAGGGTATTTTTATTTCGGTGATATTTTAAAGGTGAGCAGTCTTTTTTTTTTTTTTTACCATGCCATACAGCATGTAAAATCTGTACATTTGTTACCCAACCAGGAACTGAACCCACGTCCTCAGAAGGCAGATTCTTAACCACTGGACTGCCAGTTCAGTTCAGTTGCTCAGTCGTGTCCGACTCTTTGCAACCCCATGAATTGCAGCACACCAGGCCTCCCTGTCCATCACCAACTCCTGGAGTTCACTCAGATTCATGTCCATCGAGTCAGTGATGCCATCCAGCCATCTCATCCTTGGTCATCCCCTTCTCCTCCTGTCCCCAATCTCTCCCAGCATCAGTCTTTTCCAATGAGTCAACTCTTCGCATGAGGTGGCCAAAGTATTGGAGTTTCAGCTTTAACATCATTCCTCCCAAAGAAATTCCAGGGCTGATCTCCTTCAGAATGGACTGGTTGGATCTCCTTGCAGTCCAAGGGACTCTCAAGAGTCTTCTCCAACACCACAGTTCAAAAACATCAATACTTCTGCACTCAGCCTTATTCACAGACCAACTCTCATATCCATCCGTGACTACTGGAAAAACCATAGCCTTGACTAGACGAACCTTAGTCAGTGAAGTAATGTCTCTGCTTTTGAATATGCTGTCTAGGTTGATCATAACTTTCCTTCCAAGGAGTAAGTGTCTTTTAATTTCATGGCTGCAATCACCATCTGCAGTGATTTTGGAGCCCAAAAAATAAAGTCTGACACTGTTTCCACTCTTTCCCCATCTATTTCCCATGAAGTGATGGGACCAGATGCCAGGGATGTCCCAAATAACATTTTTAAAAACCAAAAAAAAAAATGAAACTCGTGTGGTGCTCACAAGAGACCTGAGAAACCCGTCACAGGGGAGTGCTTGTCATCTGACGGCCCCGAGCGCCTCTCACAACACGAAGGACTTGCTTTGATCCTCTGCCTGAGGTTAATAAAGACTTTCAGTGGAAACTTGGATTTGCAGCTCATAAATTTTGAAAGCTGATAAGCCTTCCTGCTCTATGGGTTTATATGGATGAGCAGGTGTGAACTTTAAAACACTGGAGAATTTAGCTGGGAAGCTAAACCAGATGAACTGATCAAATATGAGTTCAAAATTATGGAAAAAAATACCAGTTTTACCCTGAAGTCTTTTAGTGTGCAGCATTTTAATGTTAGCATTATTATCATTACTGTGATTGGGGGGAAAAAATCCTCTGTACTCTTGATGTAATTTGGTATATATTAATACCAGCAATTTCCATTAGAAAGCAGCTCCTTGGGTAGGAGAAAAATAGAATTCAAAGACAGAAATAAAGTGATTAAAAGCCATGGATTTTGTTAAAAGTCCATGTTAAAAAGTAGCCACAGTCTTTGAGTGCTATTTTCCCATGTTTTATTTATTTATTCATTTATTTTTATGATTTTTATCATTTATTGAACATTTACTTTGTATAGGTACAGTTCAAGATTTTATTCATGCATTAACTAGTTAATCTGTAAAACGAACCCAGATGACAGAACAGATATAGTCTTGTCCTAAAAGAGAGCACCATCAATTGTTAAGAAAGAAAAGGTAGATGTATCATCAGATGTTTTTTCCTACCATTTAAGTACCAAGACAGAACTAAAACCACAATTTGGGAATTCACAGGGAAGATATAAGTAATCTACTTTGTGTAGAGATAGGGAAAGTTTTCTGAATTAGCTATTCCTGAATGTAATCTTGAAGGCAAAATCTGTCAGCCTCCCTAGGATAAACATGTAATAATACCACACAACAGAAAAAAATTTATGTCATGCTTTACCTATTTTGACATTGCTGAAACCTTGAACATGTGTCCATTCAACAGACAGGCCACCTGCTAGGTAGTGGGAATATAAGAAAAATAAGATACAAACTGCCCCCAAGGAGCTCACAGTCTACTTGTGGGGTGTGGACATATATATATATGTGTGTGTGTGTGTGTGTGTGTGTGTGTGTATATATATATATTTTTTAAGTCTTATATGCAATGTAGGATATGAATCAGAGAGCACAGGAAGATATCTAATCCATCAGGCTTCCTGGAGGAGGAGGTATCTGATCTATGATTGAAAGACTACATAGAAGGTAACAGTGTGGACAGGAGGTGGAGGGAAGGCAAAGGGACATGAGGGAGGAGTATGATAACCAAGGAAAATTAAAGCATTTGCACATTGCTGGAGAGACAGCTGTCAGTTCAGTTCAGTTCAGTTCAGTCGCTCAGTTGTGTCCAACTCTTTGCGACCCCATGAATTGCAGCATCCAGCCATCTCATCCTTTGTCGCCCCCTTCTCCTCCTGCTCCCAATCCCTCCCAGCATCAAAGTCTTTTCCAATGAGTCAACACTTCCCATGAGGTGGCCAAAGTACTGGAGTTTCAACTTTAGCACCATTCCTTCCAAAGAACACCCAGGACTGATCTGCTTTATTTTTGTTTGTTTGTTTGTTTAGTGCTTATTCCATTTCACAGTACTGTATTGGTTCTGCCATACACTAACATGAATCAGCCACAGGTGTAGACGATCTCCCCATGTTAAAGCCCCCTCCCACCTCCCTTCCCTGCCCATCCCCCCGGTTCATCCCATACACCGGCCCCAAGCATCCTATACCCTGTATTGAACATAGACTGGTGCTTCATCGCCCATATGATTATATACATGTTTCGTTGTCATTCTCCCAGATCTTCCCACCCTCTCCCTCTCCCTCTGAAGCCAAAAGTCCGTTCTATACCTCTGTGTCTCTTATATTGTCTCCCTTTCGGGGTCATCATTACTGCCTTCTAAATTCCATATATATGTGTCCTGTCTCTTATACACATCTCATCTTAAAATATGTCATGTTCTCTCACAAAATCAGTGCCAATGCACCACATGCTTCTTTGCTGAAATTCCCTTTTTAACTTGCTTTAACATTTAAACAGCCCTTATTTGTTCATGTCACTGCTACATTTATTTACCTTTTTTCCCTTGGAATTCTTTCTAGACTGCTCCACTCAGTCAGAGTGGCTCCTCCTTTATGCTGATGTATGATTTTGTGCCATATTATTTTTCATACTATATTACAATGGATCATCTTTTGCATTAAATACTAAATTGTTTTTAAAACTATGATTTTTTAAAAAAATCTTTCTTTGTTTCTGGAGCCTGACGTAAAATAAGTGGTTTAAAAAGTTTTGATAAATGAGTGAATGGATGAATAAACAATTCTGAAGTTACAGAATCAGATTTTGTTAGCAACAATCTGTGAAAAATGAAAGACACATAGAAAAAGCTTTACTTTTGAGTGTGTCTGGAGTAAAGCTCTCCCATCCATACATGATTACTGGAAAAACCATAGCCTTGACTAGACGGACCTTTGTTGGCAAAGTAATATCTCTGCTTTTCAATATACTGTCTAGGTTGATCATAACTTTCCTTCCAAGGAGTAAGTGTCTTTTAATTTCATGGCTGCAGTCACCACCTGCAGTTATTTTGGAGCCCATAAAAATAAAGTCAGCCACTGTTTCCAGTTTCCCCGTCTATTTCCCATGAAGTGATGGGACCAGATGCCATGATCTTAGTTTTCTGAATGTTGAGCTTTAGGCCAACTTTTTCACTCTCCTCTTTGACTTTCATCAAGAGGCGCTTTAGTTTCTCTTCACTTTATGTCATAAGGATGGTGTCATCTGTATATCTGAGGTTATTGATATTTCTCCCAGCAATCTTGATTCCAGCTTGTGCTTCTTCCAGCCCAGCGTTTCTCATGGTGTACTCTGCTTATACGTTAAATAAGCAGAGTGACAATATACAGCCTTGACGTACTCCTTTCCCTACTTGGAACCAGTCTGTTTTTCCATGTCCAGTTCTTACTGTTGCTTCCTGACCTGTATCAGTCTTCTTTAAATATTTGGTAGAATTTACCAGTGAGATCATCCAGGCCTGAGCTTTTCTTTGTTGGGAGGTGTTTGATTACTGATTTAACCTCCTAACTAGTTTTAGATCTGTACAGAGTTTCTATTTCTTTATTATGGGCTTTCCTGGTGGCTCAGATGGTAAAACGTCAGCCTGCAATGTGGGAGACCTGGTTTCGATCCCTGTGTTGGGAAGATCCCCTGGAGATAGAATGGCAACCCACTCCAGTATTCTTGCCTGGAAAATCCCATGGGCAGAAGACCCTGGTACGTTACAGTCCATGGGGTCGCAAAGAGTCAGACATGACTGAGAGACTTCACTTTCACTTTCACTTAATAGTGTATCAATGAGTTTGTGATACACAACAAACCACCCAAACCTAGAGATTTAAAAGAATGAGTATTTGATTCATGATCCTGAGGGCAGCTTTTCTGGCCAAGCCAGCTCATCTGATTTTACTTGACTCTCCCATGTCTCTGGGTCAGCTGGCATGTTGACTGGCAGCTGGATGATCTAGGATGGCCTTATTCACATGATGGATGGAGGCTGCTGCAGAGTTCCTTGGTTTTCCCCCATATGGATTCACATCCACGAGCAGGCTAGTTTGGGCCCACTCAGAAACTGGTCTCAGGGTTCCCAGGATACCAAGAGCAAAAGCTACCAGGCCATTTGAGTCTGAAGTTCACAGTGTGGAAAATGATATGACTGTTTCTAAGTTTTTCAGGTATCCAGAAAGAGAACACTTTATTAAATGATTCATGGGCTTGAGAAAGTGTTGAATCAACATATAGAGCCTGACGGGGGGGGAGGGTTTCCCAGGTGGTGCTAGTGCTAAAGAACCCACCTGCCAATACAAGAGATAAAAGAGATGCAGGTTGGATTCCTGAGTGGAGAAGATCCCCTGGAAGAGAGCGTGTCAACCCCCTCCAGTATTCTTGCCTAGAAAATCCCATTGACAGAGGAACCTGATGGGCTACAGTCCACAGGGTCACAAAGAGTTGGACACAACTGAAGCAACTTAGCACACAGGCACACACAAGACCCTGGAAACCACTGGAATTGGAGCTAAAGTGGAATCAAGGGCTGTCACCATCCAATGGAAACATTTTCACTCTAAATTCATGTATCTCATAATCCATGATTCTGCAGAAATCTAGCTACCTAGAATGTCTTCCCCCAACACCATCACTATCTAGCACTCTTAGGAGTCCCTAGTACGTGTCCCACATGAGTTCAAAAATAAAACCAGTCAGCTAGGGCTCACATGGCACTCATTAAATAGTTCTTTCTGAACTGCTCCAGCTGCCTCTGTTTTAGGTAACATGCTATTTTCTAACATTTCTGCTTTTTGTTCTGGGTATCTCCATTTCTGATTAGCATTTTAGCTTCTGCTGAAAATACCCCATCATCTCTGCTTAAGAATGTAGCTACTATCAGGGACACACTTCCAAATATATTCTGACACAGAGTTGGGGAGAATATATCTCCATTTATTTGATATGCTCAGGTGGGTACTAAAGGATTTATACCCTACTTACAAGTATTACACATTTTAGTAAAATATTTGTAACAGAATGTTCTCTTAAGAAAAACTTGACTTGCTTGTACTAGTTTTTATTGTTTTGTTTCCTGTTTGTTCTTGCTTTTAGCATTCTTGTGTCTTTTGTTTGTGCAGATGTAGACTTACAAATGACTAAAACCTTCCCTACCTTCACCCCAGGAAGAAGATAACTAGTTTTTTGTTTCTAAAAGTATAACCTCTCCTTTTCCCACAATTTGGGGGACAATACACAGCTTATATATTTCAGATCCACAAAGGCAAGTCAGGAAGAGGGACATAAGGTGATGTTTTGAACTAAACAGAAGGAGTTACCCAATCTCTAGTTGCTTCCCTGAATTAAAAGGAAGTCAGTGATGACTTTTCTCAAAGAATGGAATTGTGCCCCACCGCTTCCACCCATACTCAAGGGAAGCAGAGCCTCTGGGAAAGAACCGGATAAAGACTTGTTCAGTTCAGTTCAATTGCTCAGTCATGTCTGACTCTTTGCAACCCCATGAATTGCAGCACACCAGACCTCCTTGTCCTTCACCAACTCCTGAAGTTTACCCAAACTCATGTCCATTGAGTTGGTGATGCCATCAAACCATCTCATCCTCTGTAGTCCCTTTCACTTCCTGCCCTCAATCTTTCCCAGCATCAGGGCCTTTTCCAGTGAGTCAGCTCTTTGCATCAGTTGGCCAAAGGACTGGAGTTTCAACTTCAGCATCAGTCCTTCCAAAGAACACCCAGTACTGATCTCCTTTAGGATAGACTGGTTGGATCTCCTTGCAGTTCAAGGGACTCTCAAGAGTCTTCAACACCACAGTTCAAAAGCATCAATTCTTCAGTGCTTAGCTTTCTTTATAGTCCAACTCTCACATTCATACATAACTACTGGAAAAACCATAGCTTTGACTAGACAAACCTGTGTTGGTAAAGTAATGTCTCTGTTTTTTTAATATCCTGTCTAGGTTGGTTATAACTTTCCTTCCAAGAAGCAAGCATCTTTTAATTTCGTGGCTGCAATCACCATCTGCAGTGATGGAGCCCAAAAAAATAAAGTCAGCCACTGTTTCCCCATCTATTTGCCATGAAGTAATGAGACCGGATGCCATGATCTTAGTTTTCTGAATGCTTTAAGCCAACTTTTTCACTCTCCACTTTCACTTTCATCAAGAGGCTTTTTAGTTCCTCTTCACCTTCTGCCATAAGGGTGGTGTCATCTGCATATCTGAGGTTCTTGATATTTCTCCCAGCAATCTTGATTCCAGCTTGTGCTTCTTCCAGCCCAGTGTTTCTCATGATGTATCTGCATATAAGTTAAATAAGCAGGGTGACAGAACTGGTCATTTAGAAGTCTTCCTAACTAGAGCACAGAGCCATCCACTTTTTGAACATGAGCATCTCAGAAAAGATAATGAAAGACTGAAGGATTTTCACCCTAATCTTCTAAGTTGGGAAAGCCTCTTGGTTAGGGTTAGGGTTGCTGGTGGAAAATCCTCAAAACATGACCAAGTTTGAACATCCTACAAACTCATATGGGTAGAAACTGAGACTGAATTATGTAACTTAGCAAAATAAATGCAGTGGATTTCACACATAAGTGAATAAAACCCAAATTACACAACTTCTTCAGTTTTTACTAACAAATCTCTCTTTCTCTCCCTAAGATCCAGGTAGCTGGCACTGGACCAGGGATGAATTCAAAACCAAACAGTAAGCCATATTCAGAAGAACCACTTCCCCCAACACAACCACTGCTTTGTTATCATTCCAAGCTTATCTTCCTGGATCTCTGTCCCCAAGGATAGATTCTCTCCCTGAACATTCAACAGTGTCTCCTGTAAATGGACCTCTAATGCATCTGCCACATTTTAGCCAAATGTGTTCAGGGAGTTTCAAATTCCAGAGGTAAGGACACATGGGATTCAAGCTATTATGCTGGTGCTCAAACGAAATATGAAGTTGAAAAATACTAGTGGATATGTCATATTAGCAAACGGGTCATCTTTATGAGCTGTACTAGAATTTGCCAGATGCTAAAACGAGCCCAAAATCAGAGTGGATAAACACATTAAGAATTTATTACTTGCTCACATCACAATCAAATGGAGTCAGCAGGAGTTTCTTCTCCATGTAGTCATTCAAGAATGCCGTCCTCTGACGTCTTGTGGTAGCACCATCCTCCCAGACTTCATCCTACTCTGCATTAAGCCAGTGATAGGGTGAAAGTCAATGATGTGATGAGAGCATGTGCGAATATTCTATGGGCAAACCTTGCAGCTGTAGCACTTACCTTCAAATTCCACCACTACAAATTCAGCGTCATGGCTCCCACATTCTTTGAGCTCACTGCAAAGAAAGTTGAGAAATGCATGCCTAGGAATCAGTGGAAATTAATTCAGTAAACATCTAGCCAGTCTCAAGTCTAAGCCACAGAAATCATAGCTCTATTTCCCTGCTTGTGTTGTTACTCCGTTTCCCTGAGTTGGAGAAGCTGATGACTGAAGAGATCACAGAAGAAAGTGTTAAACTGTGACTACTTTCCAGTGGCCTCATCAATTTATAGAAATCTTCATTTCTTGCAAGGAAGTTAAATTCTAAAAATATTTAAGTGGCTCAATTCCTTATTTTAATAAGTATTTTATAGTGAATCCCTAATTTATTCTGGTAGAAATGATGAACATGCAATGTAAAATACAGGAAATCTAATATTTAGTTCCTCAGAAAGGTACAGACCTTGCTTTGTTCCATAGTTTTACTAATGTGATGAGAGATTGGCACTTGCACTCAAAAGCCTCTCCAGGTTGAGGTCACTGCCATGGCCCTGGAGACTTGGCTTCAGGAAGCCAAACCACAGATCTGAAAGCTCCTTGGTGAGTTGTGGGAATAGAATTTATAGTACATAGCCTTGGGGTGGGAGTGTCCTCAGCAAGGAGGCTAGTATGTCCCCTTCTTCTGCGGGAGCCTGAGAAGTAAGTCTGAGAGGCCACACAGGTAATCTGCTTGTTCTCCTCTTGGGAGTGTTGGAGACAGGGCACACTCTCCTGCCACGTTCCCTGTCCAATATGCCATGCTCCTCTGCCCTTTGACTACATTCACCTGCAGGACTGCACTGGGAAATTAGTTCAGGGAGGGTCTCCCATAAAACTTCTCTTTTTTAATATTTTATGATTTCAGTCTGTCTTCACTCAGCCTCCAACTTCTAATGAATTCCTTCTTCTCTAAATGTATTTCAATTCTTTCTATTTATCTCACAGTCAACTCTTGTCCAAGATCCTCATTCAGTTAGAGTTACCTTATATGAGGTAAAAATTAAAATCTCAGAGAAATTTTTTAAAGTTTAGGGATTCATAAAAATTGACACAAATTTAAAAGGAGAAAGAATCAAAAAGGGTTGCATGATGTGGTCCCCTAAATATCTACATAAAATCACCTCGGCTACCTTTTCCACTATGCAGATCCCTCGGCCCCACTATAGACCTTCAAGTTCAGACATTCCAAGGGATAGAGCCAAGATTCAGAATTTTTAAACTGATCTCCAAGGTGTTTCTAATTCACATTAAAGCTGAGATGTAATAAACTGAAAGATAATTAGGTCTCTTGATAAAATACATTTTTTGCTATCTGTCTATACTATTAAAATATGGATAGCGAAAGGATGACTATGTAGAAAAATAAGTGTTCCCCATCTGACACCAGTGAGTTGGCTCTTCACACCAGGTGGCCAAAGTATTGGAACTTTAGCTTCAGCATCAGTCTTGCCAATAAATATTCAGAGTTTATTTCCTTTAGGATTGACTAGTTTGATCTCCTTGCTGTCCAAGGGACTCTCAAGAGTCTTATCCAGCACCACAGTTCAAAGGCATCAGTTTCTTCAGTGCTCAGCCTTCTTTATGGTCCAGCTCTCACATCCATACATGATGACTGGAAAAACCATACCTTTGACTACATGGACTTTGTCAGTAAAATGATGCTGGGAAAGACTGAGGACAAGAGGAAAAGAGAGTGACAGAGGATCAGATGATTGAATGGCATCACTGAGTCAATGGACATGAATATGAGCAAACTTCAGGAGATAACAAAGGCCAGGAAGCCTAGCATGCTGCAGTCCATGGGTTCACAAAGAGTCAGACACGACTCAGCAGCTGAACAACAAACCCATATCTAACCCTCATCTGAGAAAAAGCCTGATATCCTGATAGATACCCCATAATCAGTGAGCTGAGTGATTTATTCAAGTGTATCCTGAAGGACACTATGACCTCCCCACCGTACTTTCTTCATAGAAGACTAGAGGGAGAGGAAGATAAGAGGAAGCTATTGCCTCTTTCTTAATCCCTCTGGATTGTGGGGGTCGAGGAGGAAAGGGAACCTTGGATTTGTCCTTCCTCCTCCAAAGGCTTGACCCAATAGACTTTCTCATAAGGTTTAATGTGCTTCAGTTATCTATGACTATGTAACAAATTAACCCAAAATTTAGTGGCTTAACATTATGTTTCTCTGTGATGCTATCTGAAGAATAGGTTCAGAGGGAGAGTTTTGCTTTGCATTTCTCATGAAGGATCTGTCAGGAAGCAACTGGATCTGGAGATTTCTGAAGGTTCACAGGTCAGGTGTGCAAAATTACTCACTCACATGGATAGGATTGATGTTGAGTATCAGCTTGAGTCTCAATGAGGCCATCAACTAGAGCACCTGCATGAAGCCTCTCCCTGTGAATTGGGCTTCTTATAGCATTGGGAAGGTTTGGGGGACCTGGGAAGGACTGATCATCCCAGAGCAAACATTCCAGGCAAAAGCTGTAAGATTTCTATGAACTAACCTCAGAAGTCCCAGAACATCTCTTCTAATTTATTCTATTGTTCAGTCAAGTCACTTAGGCCAGCCTGGATCCAAGAAAATGGGAAATAGTCTCCTTTTCATGATGGGGTGGCATGGGTGAGGGATGATGATGTTATGATGTGTGTGCTCAGTCATGTCTGACTCTTTGCAACCCTGTGCACTGTAGCCCACCAGGCTCCTCTATCCATGGGCTATTCCAGGCAAGAATACTGGAGCGGGTTGCCACTTCCTCCTCCAGGGGGTCTTTCTCATTCAGAGATCAAACTTCCATCTCCTGTGTCTACTCATCACCAGGAAATTCTTTACACGCTGAGCATTGGTGTAACATTAAAGAAGAACATGAGGAGTGAGATATACTTTAGCAGCCATCTTTGGGAAAATGCAGTTTTCCACAGAGGGTGGCTCTAAAATATGGTACAGAACTTGCTTCTATTTTCCCAGCAAGGGAATGTGTAAAGGAATGAAGAAGGTACCTAAGATTGGGGGCATGGGATAAGACAAGATCAGAAGGTAGCATAAAAGGTTCAGTTCAGTTCACTTAGTCATGTCCAACTCTTTGCGACACCATGAATCGCAGCACACCAGGCCTCCCTGTCCATCAACAACTCTCAGAGTTCACTCAGACTCATGTCCATCGAGTCCGTGATGCCATCCAGCCATCTCATCCTCGGTCGTCCCCTTCTCCTCCTGCCCTCGATCCCTCCCAGCATCTGAATCTTTTCCAGTGAGTCAACTCTTCACATGAGGTGGCCAAAGTACTGGAGTTTCAGCTTTACCATCATTCCTCCCAAAGAAATTTCAGGGCTGATCTCCTTCAGAATGGACTGGTTGGATCTCCTTGCAGTCCAAGGGACTCTCAAGAGTCTTCTCCAACACCACAGTTCAAAAGCATCAATTCTTCAGCGCTCAGCTTTCTTCACAGTCCAACTCTCACATTCATACATGACCACAGGAAAAACCATAGCCTTGACTAGACAGACCTTTGTTGGCAAAGTAATATCTCTGCTTTTGAATATGCCATCTAGGTTGGTCAAAACTTTTATTCCAAGGAGTAAACATCTTTTAATTTCATGGCTGCAGTCACCATCTGCAGTGATTTTGGAGCCCCCAAAATAAAGTCTAACACTGTTTCCACTGTTTCCCCATCTATTTCCCATGAAGTGATGGAACCAGGTGCCCTGATCTTGGTTTTCTGAATGTTGAGCTTTAAGTCAACTTTTTCACTCTCCACTTTCACTTTCATCAAGAGGCTTTTTAGCTCCTCTTCACTTTCTGCCATGAGGGTGGTGTCATCTGCATATCTGAGGTTATTGATATCTCTCCCAGTGATCTTGACTCCAGCTTGTGCTTCTTCCAGTATTGGGTAAATTCTAAAAGGCCAGCCAGCCCCAACTCCTTGTGGTTCACTGTGCCTTGGCATTACAGAAGAGGAGACAAAGGAGAGGAGTACTCATTACCTAAAAAAATAGCCCCAGGGTGAGGATTAGGGGTGCAGAAACCCACACTGCACAGATCCCACATGGAGTGAATAGACACCACAGCTATGTGCACACACATCCCATGCTGATGGCAAACTCCAAGAAAAATGTGCTCAAGCAAATTTTCTACATGTAAGTACTTCTTTGAGATAAAAATCCAACTCACTCTTCAATAAGAAGATTCTGAAAGTTAGACCTAATTATTGTGTCAGAGGACATTACATAGCCAAAAGTATGTGAAATGATTTCCCAGCCAAGTACATGTCCTTCTCCACACTGTGGTGAGCCAGGCAAACTGGGTACTAATCAAATGGGTTCAATCTGCCTGTGTCTCCAAGCTAATAACAATATTTCCTTACATTTCCCCTCTCACTTCAAAGTTATATAGTTTAATTAAAAGAAAAAGTTCATAAGTACAACATAATTTCCACAAACCCTGAACCCATCCAGAAGGAAAGAATAAGGGCAGGAAGGGGCTCTTGTCTATCATTTAGTAGTACATACATGATATAGTCAAAGCTGTGGTTTTTCCAGTAGTCATGTATGAATGTGAGAGCTGGACCATAAGGAAGACTGAATGTGGAAGAATTGATGCTTTTGAATTGAGGTGCTGGAGAAGTCTCTTGAGAGTCCCTTCGACTACAACATCAAACCAGTCAATCCGAAAGGAAATCAACCTTGAGTATTCAATGGGAGGACTGTTGCTAAAGCTGAAGCTCCAAACACTTTGGCTACCTGATACAAAAAACTGACTCATTTGAAAAGACCCTGCTGCTGGGAAAGATTGAAGGTAGGAGGAGAAGGGGATGACAGAGAATGAGATGGTTGGATGGCCTCACGGACTCATTGGACATAGCTTTGAGTAAACTCTGGGAAATCGTGGAGGACAGAGGAGCCTGGAATGCTGCAGCCCATGGAGCTGCAAAGATTTGGACATGACTTAGGAACTAAACAACAACATGTATATCAAAGAAACAAATCATATCACCTCATTGGAAAAAAATCTAAATTCATTTATTCATTCGGCAGTATTTATTGAGCATCTACTATGGGAAAGTCTCTTTTAGACACTGAGGAGCAGCAGCAAATAAGATAAAGGCCTTTCTTGAAGTATAATACACTCTAGCTGGGGAGGAAGAAATAAATATGCAACCAGGAGAATTTCTGAGAGTTATGAGCAATCTGAAGTGTAGAAACTCGATACTGGGTTATGGGAGAACTGCTGGGTGAGTGTATCCTTTGAAGTGGATGGCTGGAGATGACCTACAATGAGGTGACATTTCATCTGGGGCCTAAACCACAAGAAGGAGCTTGACATGCTAAGTACTAAAGAAATATTGTTTCAGGCCAAAGGAAGACCAAATGTAAAGATGCAGAGGCAGTATGATTTTGAAAAAAGTAAAAAGGGAAACGGAGGCAGAGGAAACAGTTTGAGGAAAGGCAATACAATAATAATGATGATAATTTTAATATGAAAAAAAATGACATGTTTAGAAACAAATAATTTTGGTGTGGTTGAAATAGGATACAGATAGAAACGAGACTGAGAACATGGCTGAGATGAAATGAAGGGCATTTGAGAGTCTAGACTTTATTCTTCAGATGATGACAAATAAAAGGATGTGTTGCAATGGATCGAAGCAGAGACTAGATGGAAGCATAAAGGGACTACATTCAAAAGGTCCAGAATCAAGATCTTGATTGTCATGGTCCAGTTAATATTTGGAGAAAGAAATAGCTGAGTGGCACTTGTCTTGGAAAGGGGGAGAAAGAATTCAAGGACTTTCCAGGGATGGAACTGTAATATGTATTGATCCCTTAGATATAAGGGTTGAGAGATGAGAGGAGTCATAAACTGTTATTGTTTCCAAACTGGGCAATGGCAGAAAGGGAACCAGTTGCTAATATTCCTATGTATGTTAATTCTATAAGACGAGTTCAATCTGGAGGGTGAAACATTTGTAGAATAGCCAAGAAGAGCTGCCTAGCCAGCTGTGGAGAGATGAGGTCTGGTTTTAAGAAAGAAGAGGTAAAGATGAAGATATGAAAGCTGGAGGCATATAAATGAGAACTGAATCCATGAGAATGGATGAGGTTACACAGAAGAGGAAGGGGGTTGAAGAAACGGAAGATTGAAGAAAAGAGGACAGGGAAGGTGAGTAGAAGAGAACCTTAGGAAATCATTTCATTAAGATCAAAAAGAGCCAATGAAGGGTACTGGTGTAGAGGAATGGGAGAGAAATCAGAAGAGAGTAATATGTCAGAAGCGATTGGATGCAAAAAGAAGAAGGGACTCAAGAATGCTAAACACACCATCAAGAAGAGAGTTGTATAATCACTATTTCTGCAGATCGACCAAATTCTATTCCGAAGGATAGTTAGAGACACACTGCCACTCTGAAAATAACTGTGGCAAGTGCATAGTTTCCTGCTCCAGTGAAAATTTTGCCCACTGCCAAATATGAGCACTTTTACATTTAAATAAGGACCAAATTCACAGTTAGAGGTATTCTTTTTCCCCTCCCCTCCCCCAACTTCATAAAAAGGATGAATAAATAATGCAGCAATTTAATAAGCCACCATATTTCTGAACCTTATTATAATAGGAATCCACCAGAAGAATGGTTTAAAAGAAACACTACAAAAATATTCTGCTTATGTTGTCAAATTAAGGCTTTTAGGAAAATAAATAAAAGAGGAGTTTACTAAAAATAGGGTACTTTGAAGAAAATAGAAAGTGGCATGCATGTCTTATGTATACAATTGATACAAAATAGTGTTATTTAGCTTCTAACCATTGTCACTTGAATGGATGGTGATGATCTATGAATTTTTAATTGCAAGTTGCAATCTGAGCTTAATGAAAATTACTACCCATCGAAACAATAGATTTCATTTTTGTCTGTATGGTATAATTACCAAATTGATGCCATATCTTACACGGAGCATTATCATGAAGGTCAGACTCAGCAATTTAATAAGCCACCGTATTTCTGAACCTTATTATAATAGGAATCCACCAGAAGAATGGTTTAAAAGAAACACTACAAAAATATTCTGCTTATGTTGTCAAATTAAGGCTTTTAGGAAGATAAATAAAAGAGGAGTTTACTAAAAATAGGGTACTTTGAAGAAAATAGAAAGTGGCATGCATGTCTTATGTATACAATTGATACAAAATAGTGTTATTTAGCTTCTAACCATTGTCACTTGAATGGATGGTGATGATCTATGAATTTTTAATTGCAAGTTGCAATCTGAGCTTAATGAAAATTACTACCCATCGAAACAATAGATTTCATTTTTGTCTGTATGGTATAATTACCAAATTGATGCCATATCTTACACGGAGCATTATCATGAAGGTCAGACCATGCTCTTTCAAATCATCATTTTTCTTGGATTCTACCTTAATGTCAATCACCTCAGAGGACCTCTGCTAATGCCATTACAGAGAAATAGAAAATGAGGGCTGCCACGTTACTAATGTACCATTATTTTTCAAAAGAAAAAAATTGAATAGGAATTTAAAGAAAAGAGGTAGATGGGAAAGGAAAGAAAAACATATCAAACTGTGAAAATCAAGTAAGACAACTTGTTCAGATTCCAACAGTCCACAACACAGCACATTATACTTGTCTCATAAATTTTCCTTTAGCTTGGGATAGAAAATTAAGTTACCACATTTCTGTGATTTAAGATCTTTGAAATTGACTTGAATAACTGTGTTTCTGAGGCTGCTTCATGACATACTTCACTACATCTTTTGCTAATAATTTTTATTATTTCAAGAATTATTCACAGCACATTTTGGATTCTCTAAGATCTTAAAATGTAAATAATGTTTATTGATTTTTATCAAGGCATTAAACTGAATTCTAGATAACTGTCATAGATACTGTTGATTACCTGTCCAACAACTCTTTCTTCTTCTTATCAGAACCATGATTTTATTCAAGCATTCACATTCTCCCCCTCCCTGGAAAAGTCCTAATTAGCTGAGGCTGTGTGTGTGTGTGTGTGTGTGTGTGTGTGTGTGTGTGTGTGTCCTCAGTCATGTCCTACTCTTTTTCAACCCCATGGACTGCAGCCCACCATGGCATTTCCCAGGGAAGAATACTGGAGTGTCTTGCCATTTCCTTCTCCAGGGGATATCCTTGACCCAGGGATCGAACCCACATCTTCTGCTTGGTAGGTGGATTCTTTACCACTAAGCTACCAGGGAGACCTAATTTTGGTTCCAGGATGAGTCTCTGACCTAAGTTGGCCCAATCAAACTGGAGGAAAAAGCTGATACTCTCCATCTTTCTCCTGATAGACACCAGCAAAGAACATAAAGTCCAGTGGTCACAGAGCCATGTTGGTCCCCTAAGAACCATTCTTAGGATCAAGAATGGCAGAGTCGAGTTACAGGGGAAAAAACCCTGAATTTTCAAAGACTCCATTGAACTGCTGTTTTTCATACCTGAAGAAAATAAATGTCCTTTTTGTTTAAGTGCATTTGAATTGAGATTTTCTGTTGTATATGGCAAAAAGCATCTCAAGTAATTTCATAGTTTATCTAAACTCTTGAAACAGCACAGTATATTCATCTTATTCTTCCCTCACAACCATAAGTGGCATGTTTCTAATGTATTTGAGGACATGGAGGCATGCTAAGGCCAAATTACATACCAAATACAATCTAACCAAGTTATGAATAGAAGTTTCAGCATCTAGCATGCCAATAACTCATACTCCCCTAAGATATGCCATTTCTTTATGGCACTTGCTACGTATTTTCAGTTTCACAATCAATGGATTTAATGTTCAAAAGCATCCCAAATTCCTCTATTTTGCAGCATTCCTCTAGTATCATCTTAATCCAAGTCACCATAATTATCCTTCACCTGAATCCATACAATTATTTCCTAGCTGCTTTTACTGTCGCTGTCTCTAAAATTGATACTTCCCACAGCATCCAGAGTGACCTACATAAAACATAAATGAGATCATTTCACTTATTCAACATCTTCCAATGTCTTCCACCACACTCAGAGTAAAATCCAGTCCCCTTACCCTGCTTTATAAAGCACTAGGTGACTTCATCCATGAAATTAAAAGACACTTACCCCTTGGAAGGAAAGTTATGACCAACCTAAACAGCATATTCAAAAGCAGAGACATTACTTTGCCAACAAAGGTCCGTCATGGACCTTTGGTCAAGGCTATGGTTTTTCCAGTAGTCATGTATGGATGTGAGAGTTGGACTACAAAGAAAGCTGAGTGCCGAAGAATTGATGCTTTTGAACTGTGGTGTTGGAGAAGACCCTTGGACTGCAAGGAGATCCAACCAGTCCATTCTGAAGGAGATCAGTCCTGGGTGTTCACTGGAAGGACTGATGCTGAAGCTGAAACTCTAATACTTTGGCTACCTCATGCGAAGTGTTGAAAAGACCCTGATGCTGGGAGGGATTGGGAGCAGGAGGAGAAGGGGATGACCGAGGATGAGATGGCTGGATGGCATCACTGGCTCGATGGACATGAGTCTGAGTGAACTCTGGGAGTTGGTGACGGACAGGGAGGCCTGAAGTGCTGCAATTCATGTGGTAGCAAAGAGTCAGACACGACTGAGCAGCTGAACTGAACTGAACTGAGGTGATCTTTGCCCTAGATATTCATCACTCCTGGGAAGTTCAACACTTAATTTTTTCATGACTAATGTCTTCTTTAGTGGGGCCTCCCTGGTGGCTCAGGTGGTAAAGAATCTGCCTGCAATGTGGGAGACCTGGGTTTGATCCCTGGGTTGGCAAGATCCCCTGGAGAAGGGAACAGCTACCCACTCCACTATTCTGTCTTATATAATCCCATGGACATAGGAGCCTGGCAGGCTACAGTCCATGGGGTCACAAAGAGTCAGACAGGACTAAACAAATTTCACTTTCAATGTCTTTTCCTAATTCTGATTTTTTGTTTTGTTTTGTTTTTAATGGAACATCCTCACAGGAATTTTCCTCAATCACCCAAGCTACAATGGTCAGTTGTTTGTCATTTCTGCATAAACTTTCTTACCATTTGACAATGTTCTTGTTTGTCTATTGCTTCATTTGACCAAATGAATGAATAAATGAAAGCATCCCTGATGCACTGGATGTCTCAGACCCTTGACAAATGTACTTCTTTGTGTTTAGTGCAGGCATATGATGACTTTTGAAATTCCTAATGTCATTGAATTCAGTCTGATGCATGTACTAACAATAAAAGATCTTGAGAATTTTTGATTCCATGATTAGCAAAAAAAAAAAAGTCCAAACTACCTTGTCCTTTGGAGTCAATAGCTTCTACTCAGAAAGACCAATGAGACAGGACAAGTTCAGACATTGACCTACTTTGAAACTGTGTCCATCAACTGGAGTTGTTGTTGAGCAGTAAATGGCATTTGAAAGCCATTAACAAACATGATGTCATAATTATGGAATGAGCAGAAAGTACAACATGAAGAGGAAGATCAAATGAAACTCTGTGAAAACATGTGAGTTTAAGTCACAGAAGATTGCAGTGGTCTCACTGTCATACTTTAAGGCAATAAGAACAAGTTCTTATGATGAAAGAGAGTTGAGTTAGTTATCTATCATGATCATTCATCTTTATAAGTCATCAATTTAAAGACTTTAAAAAGAGCCAAACATTTTGTGCAAGTAGGAATCATCTCTGCCTGCACACACTCTTAAAAGTATTTATTCAGTTGCTTAAGTAGTGTGTAACTCTTCACAACCCCATAGACTGCAGCACACCAGGCTTCCCTGTTCTTCACCAGCCCTAGGAGTTTGCTCAAACTTGTGCCCATTGAATCGGCAATGCCATCCAACCATCTCATCCTCTGTCACCCTCTTCTCCTCCTGCCCTCAATTTTTCCCAGCATCAGGGTCTTTTCCAGTGAGTCACCTCTTTTCATTAGGTGACCAAAGTATTGAAGCTTCAGCTTCAGCATCAGTCCTTCCAATGAATATTCAGGATTGATTTCCTTTAAGATTGACTGGGTGGATCTCCTTGCTGTCAAGGGAGACTCAAGAGTCTTCTCCAGCACAATACAAGAGATCTGGGTTCAATCCTTGGGTCAGGAAGATCCTCTGTAGATGGAAATGGCAACCCACTCCAATATTCTTGCCTGGAGAATTCCACAGAGAATGGAGCCTGATGGGCTCCAGTCTATGGGGTCACAAAAAGTCAGAAATGACTGAAAAGGAGATATATCCACTAACTGGTTCCATAGTTATCTCCAGTAATTTCTTTATATGTTTAGTTACTTGCTTTGGAAGGGAAAGTGATGTCTGAACTGAACTGAACTGAACATATTTGATTAGGGAGCATGCTTAAATCCAGACTTCAAAACCAGAACCTCCTTCATCATTTTATATCTTCATATCCTTGTCTTGATTCTGCCTCAATTGTGACAAAATATTTACGTTTAAGATTATGTGGGGAACACTGGATGATAAAACTCATAGGTATTATCTCTTTTAAGAACAGTTTATTGAGATATAAATTAAATATATTAAATCTCAGTATTTGTCAGTGCACAATTCTGACCCTTAACAAATATATATACTTTCACATAAACATCATTAAGTTCAAATATATATTTTAATTACACCAAAATGCCCCATGTCCTGCTTTGAGGAACCCTTTCTTCCACAGACTCTTGGCTTTGGAAACCACTTCTTTCATTTCTGTCTCTACAGCTTTAGTGTTTTCAGAATATCATACAATGGAATTCTACAGTGTATAGCTTTTCTATTTTTATTTCTTCACTTAGCATTATGCTCTTAAAATTCATCCATGTTGTTGCACATTTAGGAAATTCACTGATTTTTTTTCATCCCAATAACATTACAATATTAGCTACAAAATGATTTTTTTTATTCATTCACCTTTTGATAGACATTTGCGTTGCTTTGAGTTGGGGCAATGATGAATATTTGAGTAACAGGTGTATCGGTGAATATGATTTGATTTGATTTGGTCAAATACCAGTGAGTAAGGATACTATTTCTGACTTTCCATGTTGCATTCTTATCATAGATATGTAAAAGTGAGAGGTGCTCCAAGTTCTTTTGAGATTTTATTTAAAAAGTAAATCTGAGCACTGCAAAGAGGTATCAGTTTTAATTTGTATCTCCTTAATGACTAACAATATTGAATATCTTTTCATATCTTAATTTCTTTTGGTACTTTTGCTACTGAGCAAAGGGCTAATAGAAACCAATACTATAGTACCATCTGTTGAGGAAAGAGAATACTTTATTGAGTGGTCAATCCCAAAGGAGACATGCAACAAGACTCCATCAGAAATCAAGCTTTCATGATTTGAGGGATGAAGATTGGTATGCAGAAGTATTGGCTGAGAAAGTTCTGATTGAAGGTCTCTGGGACCTTGCATTTATGGTAAGGGGTGGTAAAGGGGCTCTGGCCCAGAATCTTCCTGGACAATGGACCCTTTGCTGCTGGAATGGTTTCTGTGTTCATATTCAGGCCATGTCCCAGTTCTTTGACTCCTTGGAGAAGAAACTTTGGTTCTAGGTGTTTGAGGTCAAAATTTTATCCTCTTGCTCATCCTATGGCTGCATGATTTAAGGCTTTACTCTACTGAGTCAGAAAAACAAATCATCATCTTGTTAGAAAAAGGATACGGCCAGCTTGGGGCTTGTTCTGCAGTTACACCTTTCCTTTGGTAAAGTGTTGTTTTTCTGTTTGTTTGTTTTTGCCATTTTATGGTATTTATTTTCTAATTATTGATTTGTGACATTTTACTACATTGGGTTGGTCAAAATGTTCCTTCAGATTTTAAGTAAAAAGACACATTTTTCATTTTCACCACAAACTTTATTCAACAATGTATTTATATTTTGTTCTACTACCTTCTGCCATTTTTCAGGCAACTTGATAATTCTATGTCCCAAAAATGTTTTATCTTTTTGAGTAAAGAGCTGTTCCAGGTGCCTTTTCTGGTTTCCCAGGATTTGAAATTATTGTTTTTTTTAACAATGAGAATTTTGTAAAGACCAAAATAAATGGAAATCCAAAGTTGCAATGTCTGGTGAATATGAATGAATCATAACTACCACTGTTTGGTTTTCTGGAAGGAGCTCATAATAGAGGACTCCCTTCCAATTCCACCATATACACAATTTTACCTGTTTTGGATGAAGATTGGCCTTTGGTGTGGTAGATGGTGGTTCATTTTGCTTGTTCCATGATATCTTCTCTTCTACATTATTGTACAATATCTGCTTTTCCTCACCCATCACAATTTGTTTTAAAAATGGAACATTTTTATGTTTAAGTAGAGAATCACATGCAGAAATATGGGCAAGAAGGTTTTTTCCACCTATGTGGAACCCAAACATCAAAGTGATGAAAATAACCAAGCTAGAGCAAACAATTTTCTTTTTTAAAATATTAATTTATTTATTTGGCTGTGTTAGGTCTTAGTTGTAACATATGAGATCTTCTATGTGTTGCACAGACTCCCTAGTTGTGTTGTGTGGGCTCCAGAGTGAGTGGGTTCAGTGGTTGTGGCTGCTGGGTTTAGTTGCTCTGCAATATGTGGGGTCTTACTTCTCCAACTAGCAATCGAATCCACATCTCTTGCATTGCAAGGTGGATTCTTAACCACTGGACCACCAGGGAAGTCCTCATTTTCTTTATTCTTAATAAAGCAACTTTGTGACAAGGGAAAGCATTCTAATTTATTAAAATATGAAAAGTTTACTTAAAAACAAATATTCCTCATTTAGAATAAAACTAATAATCTCATTATTGGGAGCTAAATGCAAAGAACCTGAACCTCACACACATGAGATTTAACCTACTATTTCATCACAGAGATACCTAAACAAGTGACTCAAGAGTTATGGCTCTTGACCACAGTTGGAAGGCAAATATAAATTATATCTATAATTTGGTAACTGTACTGAGAGAACACTGAAAAATTAAAAAAATTAAAACTGATTTAGTTTTAATTGAAGGATAATTGCTTTACAGTATTGTGTTGGTTTCTACCAAACATCAATATGTATCAGCCATAGGTTAAGCCATGTCCCTCTCCCACTTAAATATGCCTCTCCCTCCCTCCTCATTACACCCCTCTAGCTGGTTACTGAGCCACAGTTTGAGTGGGGAACACTTTTTTTTTAACACAGTTTAATGAGTGTTTTAGAAGAAGGTGGTCAGGTTCAATATTTGTAGGGTTTGGGAATTGGGCTCAAGATTTGAGATATTCCTTTAATGTGGGGACTGAAAGGCAGTGGATAAAGTTTATGGCATAACAGCTTAGACTTGGTGAATAGGATGTGTTCTGGACAGTAAAGGTCATCTTGATAAATTAATTAGTTGTTGTCTAAGTGATCTAAGCTGTTTTTTTCTTTTTTTTTTTTTAAGCTGTTCTTCTATGTGAGAAATCTATTATTCTCAACTAATTTTCACTTGTCCAGAAAAGTATATTAAGTATTTGAATAAATTTATATTCAGCAATTCAATGAAATGAATGGTGATGTTATTTATTGCTTTATATCTTCATCTTTGGGGCAAGAATTTTCTTGAACAAATAAGAAAGTTGACACAAATATTCTAAATACATAATCTGGATACAATCTATGTGGGTGTGGGTGTACCCAGTTCCATTTATCATTTCACTGATAGGAACAAAAGTTTTTACATTTAGTAGAGTTGGATGGTATATGTTGTCTAGTCCAGTTGCAAGATTTTGTATATTTTTAGTTATTCTCAACAGCTCCCAAGAGGTTAAATTTATTGATGAATTCTGTAATGCTATTTCATACAGTCATTGTTCACTGCAATGTCTCAAATGTAGTCATATTATTAATACATTAAGACATGCAAGCTATTTTCATGTGTTTTTTATCATTTACTTTTTTACATACAAAGTCACCCTTTCTTCTCACATCAAACAAACAAATTATTGCCATATTTGAAGAAACAAAAATTAAAATAAATTAATTTATTTACCTCATATCAGACAGTAAATATGTAGGCGGCCTGTGTTTCAAAGGTAATTTATGATGCAGAGCATTTTTTCCTTCTATCAAAATACACTTTAAAATAACATTGATGTTATCATTGGTGTAGGTTTGAATGTTATTTGTAAAGTATCTCCTCCCTGATTGCAGAGTATTTATTTTACATTATATTCACTGGGTACAGAGCAGAGATTTCCCATATAAGTTACTTATTTATACTCTAAGACATGAAGAAAATTTAATGAGTTAAGAGTTCGTGAATATAATGTATATTTCAATATGGCTACCTTTAATTAGACAAACAGCAACAAAAGTACCTTTAAAAATGGCAAGCTGTTTCTTCTTTCTGGATGATACACATTTCTCAGCAGTTTTAATACTTTATTTTACATACGTTCAGTTCTGTTCAGTTCAGTCGCTTAGTTGTGTCCAACTCTTTGTGACCCCAGGAATCGCAGCACGCCAGGCCTCCCTGTCCATCACCAACTCCCAGAGTTCACTCAGACTCATGCCCATTGAGTCAGTGATGATGCCATCCAGCCATCTCATCCTCTGTCATCCCCTTCTCCTGTTGCCCCCAATCCCTCCCAGCATCGGAGTCTTTCCCAATGAGTCAAATCCTCGCATGAGATGCCCAAAGTACTGGAGTTTCAGCTTTAGCATCAGTCCTTCCAAAGAAATCCCAGGGCTGAGCTCCTTCAGAATGGACTGATTGGATCTCCTTGTAGTCCAAGGGACTCTCAAGAGTCTTCTCCACATCACACTTCAAACGCATCAATTCTTTGGCGCTCAGCCTTCTTCGCAGTCCAACTCTCACATCCATACATGACTACTGGAAAAACCATAGCCCTGACTAGACGGACCTTAGTCGGCAAAGTAATGTCTCTGCTTTTGAATATGCTATCTAGGTTGGTCATAACTTTTCTTCCAAGGAGTAAGTGTCTTTTAATTTCATGGCTGTAGTAACCATCTACAGTGATTTTGGAGCCCCCAAAAATAAAGTCTAACACTGTTTCCAGTGTTTCCCCATTTATGTCCCATGAAATTATGGGACCGGATGCCATGACCTTCGTTTTCTGAATGTTGAGCTTTAAGCCAACTTTTTCACTCTCCTCTTTCACTTTCACCAAGAGGCTTTTTAGCTCCTCTTCACTTTCTGCCATAAGGAAGGTATCATCTCCATATCTGAGGTTATTGATATTTCTCCCGGCAACCTTGATTCCAGCTTGTGTTTCTTCCAGTCCAGTGTTTTTCATGATGTACTCTGCATAGACGTTAAATAAGCAAGGTGACAATATACTGCCTTGACGTACTCTTTTTTCTATTTGCAACCAGTCTGTTGTTCCATGTCTAGTTCTAACTGTTGCTTCCTGACCTGCATACATTAGTGACTTCAATTTCACAGTGTTAGTATGGCCATAAAAAGCCTCAGCTTGAGAAGAACTAACAGAGACAACATTGTAAATGATAGAAAATACATGAAAATAGCTTTTAAATCCCTGCTGTTACTCATCATAAGGAGGGTCTGCTGCTATAGTTGCAATATTCCTAGCTGAATCCATGAACATTTAAACACCACTGTTGCTGAACTGTGATTTTCACTAGCCAAAAAGTTTATTTTTAAACAACATAACGAAACTCCCTTAACGTTCAGTTGTGTGAAAAATGAGTTGTGTGTATATAGATAAGGTGTGGAATAATGACAGGAAAGTATGTATAGTTTATCATTTCATAAGTCTAAGGCAATTTCTATATATATTCAATTTGGTTTGAATGAAAAATGAGTTGTGTGTATATGGATAGGGTGAAAAATGAGCTGTGTGTATATGAATAGAGTGTGGAATAATGACAGGAAAGTAAATATAGTTTATCATTTCATAAGTCTAAGGCAATTTCTATATGTATTCAATTTGGTTTTATATCTTAAAACATATAATATGAATTCAAAAATATGTGGTGTGCTTTGGACTGTAGCCCACCAGGCTCCTCTGTCCATGGGATTTTTCAGGCAAGAATACTGGAGTGGGATGCCATTTTTGTCCTCCAGGGAATCTTCCTGACTCAGCGATAGAAACTGCATCTCCTGTATCTCCTGAATTGCACGCAGATTCTTTACTTGCTACATTATTGGGGAAAGGACAATTGTTATTATTGGATACTAAAATGTTATTATTAAATTCAAGAAGCAAATTTTGTCAGATTAATGCAAAAGTTTCCAAATGTTCAGCTTAAATCTCAACACTGTTCTCATTGCAGAAGAAATAGGATATAAAATGCATTCATGAACTTCAATTTGACTTGTTGCTACTGCTTAGTTTTTAACTCCTGTCCAGCTCTTTGTATTCCCATGAACTCTAGCCTGCCAGGCTTCTCTGGCCATGGGATTTGCCAGGCAAGAATACTGGAGTGGGTTTTCATTTCCTTCTTCAAGAGATCTTCCTAACCCAGGGATCAAACCTACGTGTCCTCCATTTGCAGGTGGATTACCAGTGAGCCACCAGAGAAGCCCTCTTAGTTTGAGTAGCACTATCTAATATGTTGGAGAAGGAAATGGCAACCCACTCCAGTATTCTTTCCTAGAGAGTCCTATGGACAGAGGAGACTGGTGGGTTGCTGTCTATGGGGTCGCACAGAGTCAGACAGGACCGAAGCAACTTACTATGCATGCATGCATTGGAGAAGGAAATGGCAACCCACTCCAGTATTCTTGTCTGGAGAATCCTGGGGATGGAGAAGCCTGGTGGGCTGCCATCTATGAGGTCGCACAGAGTCGGCAATAACTGAAGTGACTTAAGAGCAGCAGCAGCATCTAATATGTATGATGGCTGACAAAGACAATAAGAAATACCCTAGAATGGTATACTACTGCAATTAAAATTACAGGTATGAATTTGCATAAAATAAAAGAAAGTTATTTAAAGGGCATTATTTGTGGCATATCACTTTAAAATGCCATTATGTCAATTAAACGGCTTAGGTACATTAAGTATCAAATGTACTTTTCTCATTTTTATTCAATAAATTACAGTATCTGTGGAAATTGATAATAACAAAGTCTCGCTCTCTAGTCCAAAGCCTCAAATGCTCTATGTTGGGAAACATCATTTACTCTCATATTAGACACATATCAGGGCAAGCTTAAAAGAAGCGGTATTATAAGTAGTCAAATGCTCAAGTAAAATTTTAACATCTGTGGAGACGATGCATTTCACTTTAGGAAAGACATGCAGTTCTGGCATCAATGGCACCACCTCCACATTCTCCACTTTCCTGGTGACAGGCATCCCTGGGCTGGAAACTGTTCACATCTGGATCTCTGTACCTTTCTGTGCCGTGTTCTTGGGAACCCTGGTGGGCAATGTGAGCATCATGACAACTATCTGGGAGGAACATGCCCTCCATGTGCCTGTGTGCTCTTCCTGGTCATGCCAGCTGCCTCCCATCTGGGTCTGTCCCTCTTCACCTTCCCCGCAGTGCTGAGGAGCTTCTGGCTGGATGCTGGAGAACTCACTTAATATGCTTGCTTCACCCAAATGTCTTTTATTCACACTTTGCCGGATTTTGAGTCAGTTAGCATACTGGCAGTGGCCTTTGATCACTATGTGGCCATTTCTCATCCACTGCACTATTCTTCCATTCTCACCAGCAGTGTAAATGCAAGGATAGGTTTGGGCATTGTAGGGCAAGCCACGATGCCCAAGTAACCCTCCCTATCCTCTTGATGAGGCTGTGCTTCTGTCATTTTAATGTATTTTCTCATTCTTACAGCCTGCATTCTGATATTCTAAAGCTTTCTTGCTCCAGCACTAGCATCAATAGCATTGTTGGACTCTTTACGGTGCTTTCCAACATGGGCATCGATTTTCTCCTTTCTTATATGTTGATTCTGAAAACCACCCTGAGTGTTTTATCCCATGATTGCTACCTCAAAACTCTCAACACCTGTATTTCCCACCTCTCTACTGTAGCCCTCTTCTTCACACCTATGATCTGCTTGTCTATACTTTACCAATTTGGCCCAAGACTTTCTCAAACATCTTCGTATTCATGGCCAACATGCATTTTCTCATTCCTCCTGTGATGAACCGCATCGTCTATGAGGTGAAAATCAAGCAGATCCAAGATAAAATCTTAAAACTCTTCATCAAAAAAAGACCTGAAGAATCCTAAGCCAAATTTATAACAAATTTTGGAAAATAGATACAAGTAAATAGTCACTATCCCAACTCTTCCAGCTGAAGTGACTTTTCTTCATTGCTATATACATAAGGAGGCAAGTAAAAGGCCTGAATGTGTTTTATTTTCACAATTTACACTGACCATGATTCTCCCTTTCAGCACCAGCCTTTGGTTTAATTTATCATGATAATTTTCTGTGCCCAGTTACTTTATGAATTGATGATTACTTTCATTTCAAATTTTGGAAGTTGTTTACGTTTTTTGTGTTTTTCCTCAGTTCTATATAAGACATTTTTTTTCATTATCCCTTGTCCCATGCTTCCTTATCATTATAATATAACAACAGTTCCATTAAATACTTCAGTATTTCAATCCAGATTTTCTACACATGTAAAATTCTTCTTTCTTGAATTTTCACTATTCATGATAATTAAGTTTGAGACATCTCATAAAGCAGCACTGATTGATTAGATCAGGTGAGTACAAGCTTAGGATGTAATGTAGTTATGTGAAGTGAAATTAGGAAGGTTAACTCTGGTGGGGACAAAATGGCAAGGTAAATTAACACAAGAACTCAAATAACAGAAAATTGTTTCAAAATGATAATAAAGTCAATTATACAAAAATTGTAGTCTCTTTCTTTTTGATCAAAAACAAAAAAAAATCTTGATTGTACAGTAAGATTTGTCACATTACATGTGGCCTGATTATTTCCAAAATTGCATCGAGTATTAATTTATTATATGTATCTTTTAAAACTGCATTAATGGAAGTTATCAGAAGTTTTTTCAGGTTGGACTTTTGAAATCCTCTTTATCTGCTATACTGATGCTGGGAAACCAAGATAAGAATTTGTCATCAGGTTCTACCTACAGTAAAAGTAAAATTGGGAAAATTACTCTTTTCTTGCAGTTCCCCAATACCCTAAGATTTCAATGTTTGAGAGACAGTAAAATTCCTTAACTCACAGGTTAGGCTAAAAACTCTGTATATTGAGACACCTGCCAACTAATGTAAGATACCTTTGCAAGCATTGGCTACCTAAGGTTATCCTTAGTTTCTTAAAAGCTTCTTTTCATATCTGATTAAATGAATATTATTTCAAATATGATATTTTAGCAACGGGGTGATTTCATTACCAATATTTCCAATTCAGTTCAGTTCAGTTCAGTCACTGTCTGACTCTTTGCTACCCCATGAACTGCAGCATGTCAGGCTGCCCTGTCCATCACCAACTCCTGGAGTTCACTTAGACTCACGTCCATCGAGTCAGTGATGCCATCCAGCCATCTCATCCTCTGTCATCCCCTTCTCCTCCTGCCCTCAATCTTACATCATCGTAAATAAAAAAGAAGAAGCTAATGGAGGTGATGGAATTCCAGCTGAGCTATTTCAAATTCCAAAAATGATGTTGTTAAAGTCCTATACTCTATATGTCAGCAAATTCAGAAAACTCAGTAGTGGGTACAGGACTGGAAAAGGTCAGTTTTCATTCCAATTCTAAACAAAGGCAATGCCAGAGAATTTTCAAACTCATTTCTCATGCTAGTAAGGTCATTTTCAAAATTCTCAGGTTAGGCTTCAATAGTACATGAACTGAGAACTTCCAGATAGACAAGCTGGATTTAGAAAAGGCAGAGGAACTATAGATCAAATTGCTAAAATCTGTTGGATCATAGGGAAAAAAAAAAAAGAGAATTCCAGAGAAAAAATCTACTATTGTTTCGTTGACCACACAAAAGCCTTGACGGTGTTCAGTAAAGTTCAGTCGCTCAGTTGTGTCCGACTGTTTGTGATCCCATGAACCACAGCATGCCAGGCCTCCCTGGCCATCACCAACTGCCGGAGTCCACCAAACCCATGTCCTTTGAGTTGGTGATGCCATCAAACCATCTCATCCTCTGTCATCCCCTTCTCCTTCTACCCTCAATCTTTCCCAGCATCAGTATTTGATCTCTGGTTCCTCTGCCTTTTCTGAAACCAGCTTGAACATCTGAAAGTTCATGGTTCACGTTTTGCTGCAGCCTGGCTTGGAGAATTTTGAGCATTACTTTACTAGCATGTGAGATCACAACAAACTGGAAAATTCTTCAAGAGATGGGAATTCCAGACTACCTTACTTGTCCCCTGAGAAACCTATATACAGGACAAGAAACAACAGTTAGAACTGGATAAGGAACAACAGATTGTTTCCAAACTGGAAAAGGAGTACATCAAAGCTATATATTGTCACCCTGCTTATTTAATTTTTATGCAGAGTACATAATATGAAATGTTGAACTGGATAAAGCACAGGCTAGAGTCAAGATTGCCGGGAAATTCAAGAGATGGGAATTCCAGACTACCTTACTTGTCCCCTGAGAAACCTATATACAGGACAAGAAACAACAGTTAGAACTGGATAAGGAACAACAGATTGTTTCCAAACTGGAAAAGGAGTACATCAAAGCTATATATTGTCACCCTGCTTATTTAATTTTTATGCAGAGTACATAATATGAAATGTTGAACTGGATAAAGCACAGGCTAGAGTCAAGATTGCCGGGAAAGACATCAATAACCTCAGACAGGCAGATGATACCACTTTAATGGCAGAAAGTGAAGAGGCACTAAAGAGCCTCTTGATGAGGGTGAAAGAGGAGAGTGAAAAAGCTTGTTTAAAACTCAACATTCAAAAAAATGAAGATCATGGCATCTGGTCCCCTCACTTCATGGCAAACAGATGGTGGAAAAGTGGAAACTGTGATAGATTTTACTTTCTTGGGCTTCAAAATTACTGCAAACAGTAACTGCAGCCATGAAATTAACAAAACAAAACAAAACAAAAAAACTTGCATTGTGGAAGAAAAGCTATGACAAATTAGACAGCATATTAAAAAGCAGAGACATCACTTCACAGGCAAAGGTGCATATAGTCGAAGCTATGGTTTTTCCAGTAGTCATGTACAGATGTGAGTAGGACTAAAGAAGGCTAAGCACCAAAGAATTGATACTTTTGAACTGTGGTGTTGGAGAAGACTCTTGAAAGTCCCTTGGACTACAAGGAGATCAAACCAGTCAATCTTAAGGAAATCAACCATGAATATTCATTGGAAAGACTGATGCTAAAGTTGAGGCTCCAACACTTTGGCCACCTGGTAAAGAGCCGGCTCATTGAAAAAGACTTTGAGGCTGAAAAATATTGAGGGCAGGAGGAGAAGGGGCAATAGAGTATGAGATGGTTGGACGGCATCACCGACTCAATGGACATGAGTTTGAGCAACTCTGGGGGATAGTGAAGGACAGGGAAGCCTGGTGTGCTTCAGTCCACAGGGTCACAAAGAGTCAGACATGACTTAGCAACTCAACAACAACAACACAAAGAAGACAGACACCTACTGAACCTGTACAAATAATCACTGCCCTGAAAATAAGAATATTCACTCATCAATATTTGACAAGATTGACTGCTGACTTGTTCTTAGATATCTGTGCTTTCTCAGCAACTTAGAGTCAGACATGCTTAGCAACTCAACAACAACAACACAAAGAAGACAGACACCTACTGAACCTGTACAAATAATCACTGCCCTGAAAATAAGAATATTCACTCATCAATATTTGACAAGATTGACTGCTGACTTGTTCTTAGATATCTGTGCTTTCTCAGCAACTCCAACAATTCTCTATGCTGGTTATTCTCCGGTCTCTCTGGATAAATCTACTCACTGCATTTTCTAGTCAGTCTACAAATACAATGTTGCCTTTTTCAATTCTAAGGACCTCTCTCTACTAGGCTACACACAAATTGACACTTGAATTGGGGATGATTATATGTGTCTGCTATACAGAAATCTTAAATTCCACAAGTCCAAGATAGAATTTATTCTCTGCTGTTTCATCCTCAACTTGTACTTCCTCCTGCTCCAACTTTAGAGTCTTCCATTTAGGTGAATGGCATGTCTGTTCTCTTCTTCACTCCGGTCAAAGTATATGAACTATTGGCCCTAGATGATCCTCATTTTCCCATAATTTCCAATCACTTACTAATATTGTAGATTTACTTTCTTAATATTTTTTCATAAATCTTCACTTCTACACTTCCATTACTCATGTTTCAATTTTGATAGGAAAAAGTTGCCTCAATTTAGAACCATTCCACTGGTTGGTTTCCTTGTCTGCATGCTGAAACCACTCCAAACAGAACTGAAAAACCTCAGCATGATTATACTGCACATGCATTTAAGCTAGTCCATCATTCCTCTTCCCTTGCAGGTTTCCCTTTGCTCACAACTACCACTATTATTTATTGATAATTTTCTAGCTCAAAATGGCAATCCATTCCAGTATTCTTGCCTGGAGAATCCCATGGACAGGGGAGCCTGGGAGGCTACAATCCATAAGATTGCAAACAGCCAGACAGGACTGAAGGAACTGAGCACTCATGCATGTACCTTTCCAGCCTTCACCAAAGTACATCCTTTTCCTGCTGTCCTACAGAGTGTCTCTGTTACATTAAATCTCAGCCACAAGACCAGCTTTATGTGAGTTGCACAGGTGTTTTAGTGAATCACTGAACTAGGGAGTGGGTGTAGAACTCTTGAGATGGTCCATGTATATCATGCCCAATTTGGTCCCTACATTACTTCCCAGACCACTTCTGTATAGCTCCACACATTCTGTGACCAGGATCTGTATCTTATATCTCTCTCCTTTAAAACAAAACCCAGACCCCATTTCACATGCTCCTGGTGAATCCTTTTAATCTCCTCCACCATCATAATCATTTCTCAGGAAAAACAAAGAACTCAATTTTAGGAAGGAAGGAAGAGGATAGAGAACTCACAGTGGAAAAGTAAACTGTATATTATTGTATCAAAGATCAAACGAAAACTAAATGAATTTATCTTGGAGGATATATGTTAAGATTATCACTTATGGAAGTAATGCTGTAGATATTCAACTCTCACCTTTCTAGATATTTATAACTTGAGAAAATATTATCTGGATTTGGAGGAGGAGGGTTGGAGAATATATGTACTGCAGATCTAAAATGTATATGCTAAGTTGCTTCAGTAGTCTCTGACTCTTGCACAGACTGTAGCTTGCCATGTGATTCTCCAGGCACGAACCCTAGACGGAGTGGGTTGCCATACCCTCCTCCTCAAGGGGATCTTCCTGACCCAGGTATCAAACCTGCATTGCTTATGTCTCCTGTATTGGCAGGTAGGACCTTTACCACTTGTGCCACCTGAATCTAAATATGATGTCAGATATTTCTGGGGCCAGAAAGCTATGATCTGTATGATGACTTTCATCTGTATGGAGTTATGAAAGTAAGCCTGAAGCAGAGCTGACTGTGTGTGCTAATCTTATACCATACAACCTTTGGAGAGCTGGCAAAGATTCACAAAAATTAGCAATGGACAGTTCTGTCTGCTACATGCACATGAGATGCTTTTCTGAGAATCTATACCACCCACAGGGACTGCATGTAAGCCTCCAGGGAGAGCCAGAATCAGTGCTTTATAAACCTGCTCACCTGAAACTATGCTCAAGGCAGGAGCATACGAGGTCCCAGCTGCACTTGATTTGCAGAAGTTGTGTCCCTGTACTGGGGTCAGGTGAGTGAGCAAAAAACCTTGAGCTAATTTAGCATAAATCATACTGTATGTATATCGGGAATGGCAGTCAAGAGAAGTCATGGGCTATCCTAAATATGGTTGCAAACTCAATTGCGAAGATTTCTGAGGCAGGACGGACATTTGTTGGAGGTATACAACATCTCTTTTTCTCATGTATGATACATTCTATATCTTTGGGAAACCATCCTTGGCCCTTCTTTCCTCACCCAATAATCACTCAATTCTTGCCATTTAGTTTAAGATCAACTGCAAGTCCATAATTTATGTAAGGAAGAAGTAATATCTAAAAGAAAAGAAAAGGAAGGCAAGGAGGCAGGGAGGGGGGCTTTCCAGGTAGTTCAGTGGGTAAAGAATCTGCCTGTGATACAGGAGACACAGGAGACATGGGTTTGATCCCGAATTGGGAAGATCCCCTGGCAGAAGGCATGGCAACCCATTCCAGTATTATTGCCTGGAGAATCCTCATGGACAGAGGAGCCTGATGGGCTACAGTTCACAGAGTCTCAAAAAGTCAGCCTGAAGCTACTGAGCGTGCATGAGGAAGAAGGACGGAGGCAAAGAAGAAAAGCTGGAAATATGTTTTGTAATTCTCACAATACATTGTAATAGAGTCTACACAAAGTATTTATCAATGAAGCCCTCATGATGAAGAGCTATATAGATGTCTTAAAAGAAATAGTTTAAAGGACTGATAATATTAAATCTATATTATAAGATTTTAAAAAAGCACAGTAGCTCTGCATTTATGCTATGAAGAACTGATATGATTTAGTTTATGTAGCATTTCTCAGGACAGTGTGAGAAACTTTAGTACTCTGTACAGCTTTAGTGCTCTGAAGCAGCACCACCTTTAAAGATCTGTATGGCCAGAAAGCCACTTAGCAGCATATTGGCAATGTAGCAACATTCCTCAGAAAGTCATACATTTAAAAAAAAAAAAAAAAGACTTTTGGAATTTGACTTACACTATTTTCCATAGCTATTAGACACAGATCAATAAAACGTCATAATCCTTTGGTTTATAATGATGAGATAGTTAAAGAAGAAACTATGGGTTATCCAGAGAGAAGCAGGCATTGGTTTGTATTGCAAGTTCTGACCTTTGTCCAGATATGCTCCGTCTCCCATTGCCTGGTAACTCCTGTCATTTTAGCATTTCTTTGTGAGAAAGTCCAGACATTTTTTGTGTGTCTCTCTTCTCCACGTGTAAATGAATTCTGAAAATGTATGACTGTTCCGTGTATGTCAGTGTGTGCTCAGTTGCTCAGTCACATCCAACTCTTTGGAATCCCCTGAGCCCACCAGGCTCCTCCATCCATGGAATTCTCCAGATAAGAATATTGGAATGGGTAGACTATCCCTCCTCCAGGGGACCCCTCCAAACCAGGAATTGAACTGGGGTCTCCTGCGTTGCAGGCAGATTCTTTTCCAGCTGAGCTACCAGGGAAGCTCTTGTATAACTATACCTCCTCAGAATTTGTCTTCATATATACCACTGCCTCTCTACAAAGCCCAGCTATGTGGCAGACCCTTAATAATTACTGAATTATGCTGGAAGAACTAGTTCATACCACTAACCAAATGCAGTACCCACTGTTGTTTTTCTTACATACATTCCCCTCTCTGGTAATTCTCTGCATTCTTGGTGTATCTGTGATTTTAAACACACTGATTAAAAGCGTGTGTAGCACAGGGAAGTCTACCAATGCACTGTGGTGTCCTCAATGGAAAGCAAACCCAAAAAGCAGATATATATACATTTATATGTATGGCTGATTCATTTCGCTATCCAGTAGAAGTGAACAAAACATTGTAAAGCAACTATACTGAAATAAAAATTAATTAAAAAAATAAAATTTGTCAAAGGCAGGTAGATGGATACTAAGTCCACTCGTTGCCCATCCCTCTCTCTGTAACCACAACTCAGAAAAATTGTATTAGAATAATGTAGATAAATCACAGCATTCACTCTCCCCCTCACATTTCAGTAGTTTCAGTTCAGCTCAGTCGCTCAGTCGTGTCCGACTCTTTGCGACCCCATGAATCGCAGCACACCAGGCCTCCCTGTCCATCACCAACTCCTGGAGTTCACTCAGACTCATGTCCATCGAGTCAGTGATGCCATCCAGCCATCTTATCCTCGGTTATCCCCTTCTCCTCATGCCCCCAATCCCTCCCAACATCAGAGGCTTTCCCAATGAGTCAACTCTTTGCATGAGGTGGCCAAAGTACTGGAGTTTCAACTTTAACACGATTGCTTCCAAAGAAATCCCAGGGCTGATCTCCTTCAGAATAGACTGGTTGGATCTCCTTGCAGTCCAAGAGACTCTCAAGAGTCCTCTCCAACACCACAGGTCAAAAGCATCAGTTCTTCAGTGCTCAGTCTTCTTCTACTGGGGTTTCAGCTTTAGCATCATTCCCTCCAAAGAAATCCCAGGGCTGATCTCCTTTAGAATGGACTGGTTGGATCTCCTTGCAGTCCAAGGGACTCTCAAGAGTCTTCTCCAACACCACAGTTCAAAAGCATCAATTCTTCAGTGCTCAGCTTTCTTCACAGTCCAACTCTCACATCCATACATGACTACTGGAAAAACCATAGCCTTGACTAGACAGACCTTTGTTGGCAAAGTAATGTTAACCTCAGACAAATGAGTATGTTTTTAATAGTGGAATATGTGCAAAAGTTAGAAATCCTTGAAACTACTCTTTTCTTCCTCAAGTCAAGGAAAGCATAAAAGTTGTTCCTAACAGATGTTCTCTCAGGTAGAACTTGTCAGGATCACCTTCCATCTATTTAGAAGGAATAGAATATACATTTTTTAACATACCTCTCTTAACCCTCCTTAGAAATCTTCTTAGAAACCCTGGGTTACCCAAACCAAAATCTTGCTACAGGTTCAGATTTATTGAAACAACTAAGTAAAATTTGCTTGCAGTTCATAGTTCTTAAGTGACTAATTTTAGAAAAGTAGTTCTGCAGAATAGGCTAACATGTTAAGTTACATGTTCTTTGCAACAGAATTACGTAGGTTTCTGAAAACACAAGTTTGCCAGCCTGGAATTCCTTTATGCCAAAGATATGAAGTGCTGTTTCTATCCCTGGTAGCCTACTTGGTAAAGAATATGAAAAGTTGCTTCTTTCATAGTTCAGCTGGTAGAGAATCTGCCTGCAATGTGGGAGACCTTGGTTCAATTCTTGGGTAGGGAAGATCCCCTGGAAAAGGATAGGATACTCACTCCAGTATTGTGGCCTGGAGAATCCCCATGGGCAGAGGAGCCTGGTGGGCTACAGTCCATGGGGTCCCAAAACACTGGACACAACTGAGTGACTAAGCACAGCACAGCACAGAATTTACTGAACTCACCTGGAAACTAATTCACTTTTAACTCAAACATTTGCCGAAGACTTTCAATCGGTAGATAGATTCTACAGAAAAGTTACAAGTGCTCCTAAGGCACATTTCAGACCTAAGAAACCTCAGAATATCTTTTTTTCTATTGAAATATTGAGTGAAAATGTTCTACATTAGGAAATACCCAGGCTCCTTGCCTTCCTACATTTTTCTCCTCTATTTTTCACCAATTTCAGTGAGCACAAAAAGTTCTCCACTTGGAATTTGCTTTTGACAAGCCAGCACAAGGAGGAAAATGAATAAATAAAAACTGTGTGTATGTGTTTGTGTGTTAAATCACTTCAGTCACGTCCAGTTCTTTGTGACCCCATGGACTGTAGCCTGCCAGGCTCTTCTGTCCATGGGATTCTCCAGGCAAGAATACTGGAGTGGGTTACTGTGCCCTCCTCCAGAGGATCTTCCTAACCCAGGGATCGAACCCATGTCTCTTAGGTCTCCTGTGCTGGCAGGTGGTTCTTTGCCACTAGCACCACCTGGGAAGCCCAAAACAATATACATCTAGGTGCAATTATTTTGAATCATGATAGGACCTAAATGCATAAAAATTATCTGTAAATAAAAAAAATGAATCTGACCCTAGTAAGTTTTTGTGGGTTGTTTTTTTGTTTTGTTTTGGGGGTTTTTTTTTTTTTTGGTTTATTTTACTTTTGGCTGCACTGGGTCTTTGACATGGTGCTCCAGCTCTTCATTGCTGCTTGCAGGCTTTCTCTAGTTGTGGGACACGAGCTTCTCATTGCAGAGCATGAGCTCAGTAGCTGTAGTTCATGGGCTTAGTTGCCCCTCAATGTGTGATATCTTAGTCCCCTACCAGAGATTGAGTCTGTGTCCCCTCATTGGCAGGCAGATTCTTAACCACTGGACCACCAGAGAAATTCCCCTAAGTTGTTTTTAAAATAATCCATTTGAATTCATCAGGGAGGGTAGGGAATATGTTTTCTTTCCCAAATCTATCTCAAGTGAATTCTTGGGGGACAGCAAGCATCTCCGACTAGTGGATGGAAGAGTGGAGATTTGAAAACAAATAGATCAAAATAGTAGTTCAGGTATTCAAACTACCTTGTATCCTCTGGCAGGTCACTTATTCTCTCTGGGACTGAAGTTCTCATCTGTATGATCCAGATAAATATTATCTAGTTGATGAAGTTGTGGTGTGAACTGAAAAATCTAAGCATCTGATGCCTGGTAAATTCTCAAGAAGTGTTTAATCTCTATGGATTTCCCAGCATACCCAACTTAGGGTTTTACATAGTGGATACTCAATAGGTGGGTGTTTTCTGAACAAAATAAAATTGAAAACGCTATCCATATTATGAAACATGCACTATTACATAAGGAATTGTTACCATTAGTAGGACTTTTTTCAGCTTTAGCATCTTCTAAACTTTAGATCCCTTCCAGTTTCTCCTTTGTACTTAACCTATCTTCCTTCTCACTCTTAAATCAAGATGGAAAGTTACTGCATCATTACAATATATTTAAACATAGAAAAAGTCACATTTGATCTACCAATTTGGATTTATTTGGGGGGAAAAAAGTCAACATTATGGTGAAATAGATTAATATAGAAATTAAGGCTACACAAATATTAGAGGATGCAACACTGAATATTTTAGAATAGAGTGGAAAAATCATCCATCCCTAGGAAGTTTGACAAGTGGCCACAGCTATGAAGAGGGACCTTGTAAAGAGGTCTGGAAACTACTTATTACCTAGGGAAATCACAGTCTGGGCAAGTCCAAAAATGTGCCAGACCATTAAGTGAAAGCTGCAGACACCAGCTGCATCTAACCATCGGACCTTCCCAGGATAAAAGTTTTCATTCACTTCCACCTTCTGAATCTCACTTAAGTTCCTCTTACTGGCAAATTCTAACCAAGCACCACACAAGAAGGGAGTTCAGGGAAATGTGTTCCACTGCCTTAGAAGGGGCTGCTGGTGATGGCGCCAAGTTCAGACAAGCAATCCAGCACAGTCCACACTATACCTTGTTAACTCATTAACTCAGCATCCGTCCTATTCCTAAAACCATCATAAAGTTCCAAATGAAGACAATGACATTATTCTTCCCCCTACACGAAAGCAACTATCCTTCATACAACCAATGACGTTCTAATCAGTCAGTGAAAGAGGAGACAGACAAAAGATCCACGCCACTGTCAATTCTTTAAAATACAAACAGAGACAATGCAAAACAAGCACTTCAATGTCAGAAAACCTTAGGTTCAAATCCTGGCTCTCCCCAACTTCCCTGGTGGTACAGTGGATGAGAGTCCAACTGCCAATACAGGGGACATAGTTTAGATCCCTAATCTGGGAAATTTCCACATGCTGCAGGGCAACTAAGCCCTCAGCTACTGAACCTGCGCTCTAGAGCCCTGGGCTTCAAAACAAGGGAAGCCACCACAATAAGTTCGTGCACCACAACAAAGAGTAGCCCCCACTTGGCACAACTAGAGAAAGCCTGTGTGCAGCAAGAAAGACCCAGCACAGTCAAAAATTTTTTTAAAAAATCTGGCTTTCTTATTTGACCATTGTGTGGCCTCCGATAAATTTTGTACCTCTCAAAACTTGGAAAATTTAGAAAACCTATCTTGTAAGACTGCTTATTAGCAACATGAAATCCCTAGCTCATAGTAAGTACTCAGCAATATTAGCTTTGATCCATGTTTATTTTAAGTGACATGATAAGTAAGCATTTCTTTCTGATGCCCTTATCAGATGTTCAACAATATATTACATTGTTTTCATACTCAAATATGTATATGGTGGCATATTGGATAAACATTCTAAAAGAAGCAGTTGATGAACTTTCCCAGATTAAATGATCAATTTCTTGTTCCTGCTTGTGTGCTGTGCTAAGTTGCTTTGTTGAACTCTTTGCAACCCCATGGACTGTAGCTGGCCAGCCTCCTCTATCCATAGGATTCTCCAAGCAAGAACACTGGAGTGAGTTGCCATGTAGTCCTCCAGGGGATCTTCTTGACCCAGGGATCAAACCGGAGTCTCTGATGTCTCCTATATTGTCAGATGAGTTCTTTACCACTAGTACCACCTAAAAGATATAGAAGAATATGATGAAAGTCGAGAGTTGGTAGCAAAGACAAGACTAAAGACTTGAATCAAACTACCACATAACTTACTCATCTCAGATGCTAGTAAAGTAATGTTCAAAATTCTGCAGGTCAGGGTGCCAGACTTTATTTTGGGGGGCTCCAAAATCACTGCTGATGGTGATTGCAGCCATGAAATTAAAAGACACTTACTCCTTGGAAGGAAAGTTATGACCAACCTAGATAGCATATTCAAAAGCAGAGATATTACTTTGCCAACAAAGGTCCGTCTAGTCAAGGGTATGGTTTTTCCATTAGTCATGTATAGATGTGAGAGTTGGACTGTGAAGAAAGCTGAGTGCTGAAGAATTGATGCTTTTAAACTGTGGTGTTGGAGAAGACTCTTGAGAGTCCCTTGGACTGCAAGGAGATCCAACCAGTCCATTCTAAAGCAGATCAGTCCTGGTATTCTTTGGAAGGACTGATGCTAAAGCTGAAACTCCAGTACTTTGGCCTCCTCATGCGAAGAGTTGACTCATTAGAGAAGACTCTGATGCTGGGAGGGATTAGGGGCAGGAGAAGAAGGGGATGACGGAGGACGAGGTGGCTGGACGGCATCACCAACTCGATGGACATGAGTTTGGGTGAACTTCGGGAGTTGGTGATGGACAGGGAGGCCTGGCATGCTGTAGTTCATGTAGTCGCAAAGAGTCGGACACGACTGAGCGATGGAACTGAAAGACTTGAATAATACACAAATTACAAGATCAGCTCCTGAATAATAAGAAATTAGCTGTTTACTCAAGATAGTGGCAGTACTGTTGTGCCTAAATTCTACCAGAGTGACTTCATGGAGGAATCAACTTTCTCTACTACAAACAAGTAACCCATAGGTTTGTACCTTAATGCTCTGACTTCATGCCAGAGGAGAAAAATCTCAACTCAGTTATCCTACCAGAAAACACCCATTTGTTGACACTGGCAGGCTATAGCATTATGAAAAACTATAACTGGAGAAAAAGACCCAAAAAAAAAAAAAAACCCTGTGGAAGTCAGAATACTTAAGATGAATCTCTTCATAACTTGGATGGTTATTCTTTTATTTGGGCAAAGCATACTGAAGGTTTTTCAGTGTTTGTACTGCAACTCATCCATACTTATGATATAATATCCAAAAAGCAGCCAGCAATCCCAACTTTTAAGGCTGCCAACCATGAAAAATTACTTAGCACAACAATGATCCTTCTTAACCATAAATGACATTATCTGAGGCCAAACTTCCTAGACAGACTTGGATAGAAGCAGTTCTTTACCCTAGGGCTATTGACTGTGTAACAGGCATACTGAGGGGCATGGAGAAAGTAAACACAAAATGTAAATGGATTAATTTAACTCTTCCAATACCTCAGATTTTGAATAAATGGGAATATGGACTTTTTTAGAAAAAAAAACAACAGTTCTTTGAGTTAAACAAGCCATTTATTGCTGTGTGTGCTGATTTTAAAAAAAAAAATCCTGAAAAGTGTAAGATGCTTAAAATTATGTTTTTGATTCCAAAAACTCAAGGTTCCAAAGATATAGGTTATATAGACAAATCTCAACTAATCTCAGTATAGAATTTGACTCTAACTCTAAAAAACAAGAATTATGGGAAAATATTAGAGTCATATTACTCAAAAACCAAACATTCTCAAAACAGTCTCTCCTATAGGAACCCTTTCACTTTTGGACATTTCTAATGGTTGCAAACTTTTTCATCCATAAGAAGACATATATATCTTCTTCCCACTGTGTCTAACTTTTCCTTCTAGAAAACTAAAAATTAATAATTTTCTATTTAATAAGAACTCCAAAAATGACACCATGCCTCCCTTCCTGTACTCTAAATGTATACAACTTTTCTTAATATTATTTAGGTCAAATCCCTTCTTTGTTCTGTGTGCTTTTCCTTGAAAAACTTTTAATTTATCAGCATTACCTTCCAAGTGTGGCACCCAAATGAAGTGTGACAAATGAGGTAAGATGTGGTTAGTGGACTATTATTAATCTGTCACCTCCTTGTCACTGTGGTTATCTATCTATGCAACCTAAGGTTGAATTAGATTCTAGGCAGACCTATTATATTATCTACGTGTCAGTTTTATATATAATCTTTTTTTCAGTCTTTTTCATAGAAATTAATGTTAATCTTGGCTACTCTACATTTGCTCAGTTGATTCTGAAATCATTATGACATTTTTAAAATAATTTTATTTGTTTATTATTTGGGGCTATGCTGGGTCTTTGCTGCTGTGAGGGCTTTCTCTAGTTTCAGGGAGCAGGGGCCACTGTCTAGCTGTGGAGCGAGGCTTCTCACTGCAGCAGCTTCTCTTGTTGCAGAGCACAGGCTCTAGGGAGGACAGACTTTAGCAGCTGCAGCATGTGGGCTCCACATTTGTGGCTCCTGGGCTCTAGAGCACAGTCTAGTGTGGCACACAGTGTGTGGGATCCCCCCAGACATGGAATTGAACCTGTGTCTCCTGCATTTGCACACATTCTTCACCACTGAGCCACCAAAGAAGCCTCCATTGTAACATTTTACATTAATCTTACCAGATTTTATCTTGTTAACCCTGGTTTTCTATTTTAACTAGATTTTGGCTCTTGATTCTGTCATCCAATAAATTAGCTAAACCCCAAAGTCCACTTAACTCCATATTTCCTAAGCCCATCCACAATAATGAGGAGGCAAAGTTTCAAACACTTGATGCACATAATCAGCTTTGAACTGACGTTCAAAGATACTGACTGCAATCACAGAATCTCTCTCTGTTTTTCGATCTTTCTTGACAAGAGCTAAGTATCTTCTGCCTCATTTCCAGGTTTGAAGGAAGCACTCCCTTTCACGTCCCACCCCTCTACTTTGAAGACCCCTTCATTTCTCTAGCCCAGCACTGCCCTGGAGAATTTCTTGTGATGATAGAAATGTTCTATTATCTGCACCATCCAGTACAGCAACCAGTAGCCTCATGTGGCTATTGAGCACTTGAAATGTGCTTAATATAACCGGAAAGCTGAGTTTTCATTTTAAAATAATTAAATTTACATTTAAATAATTAAGGTGAATAACAGTTATCAAATTAGGTCGTACACCCCTAATCAACTTTTCCTGTTAGTCAGGATCCAGTCAGGAAGGAATTTCTGTGTAAATAGTTAACTAAATTTAAATTTGTTGAGTATTTAAAAAGAGAACGCCAAGTATCAACTCCAGCTTCCATTGTCTAGAACTGAGGAAACGACAAAAGACTTCAGGATATATGAACGTAGAAGTTTGGAGGCAAGGCACCTGTGAACTGAGAACTTAGACCTCTGAAGAGGGAACAGGAATGGGCAGAAGATTCTTTTCCATTATAGGTCATCACAAGATACTGAAAATAGTTCCCTGTGCTATAAAATATATCCGTGTTGTTTATCTCTTTTATATGTAGTAGGGTGTATGTGTTAAGGTGGTTTGGCAAGCGTGGAGAAAATGGAAAACCACCTTCCGCTGCCATGTCACAAAGAAACCGGTGCTGCCAGGGTGAAGAAGTGTTGCTTGGGAATGGGCGCTAGAAACTGGAAGCCGGTGGGAACCACAAAGAAGCAAATCCCTTCAGCCTCCTCCACCCTTGTGGTCTCTCTTGCGCCCCCTCTTGGCCTCTCGGCTGGCGGAAATTCACAACACAAGTAAAAAGTGGCTAGCAGAGTCCAGGTCCCAGCATCATCAAGCGGACTAAGCTAAAACTGACACACATTCTTATCTGCTTCTCCCTTCTCCACTTTTCTCTTACTGTCCCCAGGCCTAATCTTATATAGCCCCAGGGAGAAAAGGCAAACCAGTAAATATGCCTCTGAGAACCTTTCAGACTAAAACCGATCAACAGTGAGAGATAAGGGATAGAAATTAGCCCTCAGTGGATGCACGAGAAAAGGAGAAAAGAACCCACAGAAAAACAATCGGAGTTAAAGATTGCCGTATTTTTACATACTTTCTGTGTAGAAAGAAACAGAGCACAGTAACGGGACTGACATCAGTGTCATGAAGCAGTAGGAACTGGTGAGGACTATGGCGAATACGTGCCCATTTAAAGGGGGCAGTAGATGTCCAATCCGTCAGAGACTGCAATGTGGTAATACGAGTCCAGTTCCCAGATCTCCTAATTATCTGAGAGATGCCAGAAATCTGGATTTTTATGCGAAAGCTTCCAATTTTTGCCGTATTTTTACATACTTTCTGTGTAGAAAGAAACAGAGCACAGTAACGGGACTGACATCAGTGTCATGAAGCAGTAGGAACTGGTGAGGACTATGGCGAATACGTGCCCATTTAAAGGGGGCAGTAGATGTCCAACCCGCCAGAGACTGCAATGTGGTAATACGAGTCCAGTTCCCAGATCTCCTAATTATCTGAGAGATGCCAGAAATCTGGATTTTTATGCGAAAGCTTCCAATTTCAAAATGTTGGCTCAAAAATGTTTTAAACAGTGCATAAGCCAAATGAAACACTGAGATGGGCCAAATCTAGCCTGTGGCCGTGGTTTGGGACTACTGCACTGCAGCATGCAGATGAAAGGGGATCTGGGGAGAATACAGGGACCTCAAGTATCATATCACATGGCCCATAGGAAGGAACAGTCTAGTTCAACGTTATGTGATAACCCAAATTTTAATGTGATGTTAGCTTCTTTGTTACGTTTTGTTCTCTTCTTCCTTTTGTTTGCCTTTCTTTCTTATTTTGGTTAGGGTCATTGATGATGTTAAAGCAAGTCAGCCTAATCTAGCACTGTCGGTCACTAAGATGATCATTCCCTTCAATGTGGAGTTAATTTAAAATGAACACTTTGGGAGAAGTACCCTGTATAAATCAAATATGTAATCATTATTCTGAGATTTTGGAATTTACTTCAAGAGAGTTGGCACCTCTTTAGTTTCACTGTGAGAGCAATAACCAATCATTGGGACATTTAGTAGGCTATATAAACTGGAGGGAAATTGAAATAAACAACATATATCATGTATGCATTGCACGTACAATATAATCACATATTAAATCCCATAGTCTTGGGTGGAAACGTCTGTGCAGCTCTGGTACAAAATGGCAACGTATACTGTAAAATAAAATGTGGAGTCATTAAAATTGGAATTCAAAGTTTTGTGATATTTGTCAAACTTTTCAGTAGGTTCTTTGATGGTTGATTCATTATTTGTTTCAGTACCAGAAACTCTTTCTTCCCATATGGAAGCTTTACACATTTTCCTAAGCCACATGGAATAGACACTCTGACTTGTATGCAAAAGATTTGTGGTCTTCACAAAGCCATTATAATTTCTCATGTGGTACAGATGAAACCATAAATAAATATATGTACACACATTGTATAAATTGTCATATGTTTTTGAATATCTTACTTGGTCTTACTCATCAGAAGTAAATCACCACATAGACCCACATTTTGAAGGCACTGTAAACAGTGGGTTTCACCAAATACAGGATTTCTCTTCCTTCTCTACTTCTAACCAATTCAAGTAAGTACTTTACCTCCATGAACTTTATCTGCACTGCAGTTTGTACATGTAGAAGAGGAACACTAGACCATATTGAAAACATAATTGTTTTCTTTTAAATTTTGGCTTTTTAAAAATTTATTTACATAAGCTAAAAAGAGAAGACTGTAACTCTGTTGCCTAGCTGACTGCAAGTTAAGGCTTTCCTGGTGGCTCAGCAGAAAAGAATCCTCCTGCCATGCAGGAGGCACAAGAGACTCGGGTTCAATCCCTGGGTCAGGAAGATCCCTTGGAGTAGAAAATGGCAAGCCACTCCATTATTCTTGCCAGAAAAATTCCATTAATAGAGGAAAGGCTCTGGTCCATGGCATTGCAAAGAGTTGGAAACAACGGAAGTGACTAAGCACGCATAGAAACACAGCAGACTGCATCTTTGATCTTCCTCTGTTATACTGTACATTTCAAGTGGGCCTTTTGTGCTCATGTCTCCAATAATAATTATTCCACCGGTATAAATGCTCAGAAAGGAAAATGGAGTAGGCCTTTAGATTTTAACAAGCATTTACTAACTTAATGGGAGATTCTGATAC
>SJYC01137892.1:0-12262 GCA_006408675.1 Madoqua kirkii | reverse complement strand
TGTATAAGAGACAGGAGTTTAATACCAAATGTTAGCAATGCTTCACTTTCACTTGCATAAAAAAGTCTGTATCTAGATATGCCATCAAATTCTTCTTTCTAATATCAAAGAAAAATTTTAATCTCCTATATTCAAAGAATATCAAACTATCATTACTTTGAAATGTATTTATTTTAATATTATCTGAGGTGTTCAATTTTGCTCTCAATCCAATCCTCTTTTTCTCTTGTTTACATATATTATTATTATTAAAAAATATTTTAAACATGCAAAAATGCAGAAAATGATGCAACAAACCTACATATATTTTTTGACTTGATTTTTCTGAATTATAATTTTTTGCCACAATTGAATCCAAACTTTTAAAATAAAAAGAGTTACAATAAAGGAAAAGATTTCTTGCTGAATCAGACCTCCAACTCAGTTCCCAAAAGTAACCACGCAAATTTCAGTTTGTTGATTATTTTTCCCTTTCTCATTGAAAGTGAAACTATTACTCATTCAGTCATGTCCAACTGACTCTTTGTGTCCCCATGGACTATATCCTGCCAGAATCCTCTATTCATGGGATTCTCCTGGCAAGAATACTGGAGTGGGTTGCCATTTCCTTCTCTAAGGAATCTTCCCAACATGGGGATCAAATCCAGGTCTCCTGTATTAAAGGCAAGTTCTTCAATGCCTGAGTCACCTAGAAAGACTATATTTAATGAATATGTATGTGTATATAATAAGCATATGCATTGTATACATAATAAGCATACACATGGTATATAACATTGTTTAAAATGCTTTCATAAAAGTTACCAAATTTTTAAACATTATTGTCTTTGAGATTTGCCAATATTATTATATGCAACTTGAATATATTCATTTTCATAGTTGTAAGCTTTTGTTTATTGTTCAGAATATAAAAAAGAGCTCCAGAGATTTAGCTCTTCCAGTTACTCTTGCCTTTTTTTACTCCAAATATTACAATTAGTAGGATAGAATAGGCTTCTAGAACTCTACTTATTCTTTCCATTTCCTTAATATCCTCAGACTCAAACAGTCTCTGCATGGGAACTTCTGGAGGAATTTCATTATACCTGCTACCCTTATCGGAGAAGGCAATGGCACCCCACTCCAGTACTCTTGCCTGGAAGATCCCATGGATGAAGGAGCCTGGTAGGCTGCAGTCCATGGGATTGCGAAGAGTCAGACACGATTGAGTGACTTCACTTTCAGTTCTCACTTTCATGCATTGGAGAAGGAAATGGCAACCCACTCCAGTCTTCTTGCCTGGAGAATCCCAAGGACGGGGGAGCCTGGTGGGCTGCCATCTATGGGGTCGCACAGAGCCAGACACGACTGAAGTGACTTAGTAGTAGCAGCAGCAGCAGCAGCTACCGTTATATATATCAGACTCTCATATTATCTCTTGACTTTAATTCTCATATGGCAGCATAAAATTCCTTTTTAAATTATTTTTAACTTTTTGTTTTGTATTGGGGTATAGCCAATTATAAATAATGCTGTGACAGTTTCAGGTGAACAGCAAAGGGACTCGGCCATACATATGCATGTATCTATTCTCCCCTAGACTCCCCTCTCATCCAAGCTGCTGCATAACATTGAATAGAGCTCCTTGTGCTATACAGTAGGTCCTTGTTGGTTCTCCATTTTAAATACAGTAGTGTGTACATGTCCATCCCAAACTCCCTAACTATCCCTTCCTCTCATCCTTCCCTCTGGCAACCATAACTTCAATCTCTAAGTCTTTGAGTCCTTTTCTCTTTTTTAAGTTCAATTGCATCAATTCTTTTTAGATTCTACATATAAGGGATGTCATATGATGAGAGCTGGACCAAAAACAAAGCTGAACACCAAAGAATGGGATGCTTTTCAATTGCTCTGATGGAGAAAACTCTTGACAGACCCTTGGACTGCAAGTAAATCAAACCAGTCAACCCTAAAGGAAATCAATCCTGAATATTCACGGGAAATACTGATGCTGAAGCTGAAGCTTCAATACTTTGGCCATCTGATGGGAAGAGTCTACTCATTGGAAAAGACCCTGATGTTGGGAAAGATTGAAGGCAGAAGGAGAAGGTGATGACAGAGGACAAGATAGTTGCATGGCACCAATTTGATGAACATGAGTTTGAGCAAGCTCTGGGAGATAGTGAAGGACAGGGAAACCTGAAGTGCTACAGTTCATGGGATTGCAAGAGCCGGGCATGATTGAATGCCTGAGCAAATATGATATTTCTCCTTCTCTGTCCAATTTACTGCACTCAGTGCATAAAATTCCTTTTAACCTATATTCTGGTGTTTCAACCAAATTTTCACTCTATGTTTTTTTCTCCTCAAACAGTAGGCTGAATTCTGGCTCATCAAATATATCTACATTTAACCTGTGAATGAATATATTACTTTATGTGGCAAAAGGAACTTTACAGATGTAATTAAACTAAAGATCTTGAGATGAGGACATCATCCTGAATTTTCCGAGTGGACCTGAGGCAATCACTTGTAAGGGGGAGGCAGGCTGTCAGAAGAGAAGAGACTATATTGATGGCTTTGAAGGTAGAGGAATGAGGCCATAAGCCAAGGAATGCAAACATCTGCTTGGTTCTGAGAAAGGCAAGACAGCAGATTCCTCTCCAAATCTTTCAGAAAGAACTTGTCCAGCAGATACTTGATTTTAGCCCAGGAAGATTCATTTTGGATGTTTTATTTCCAGATAGAAACTTTGTGCTATTTTAAGCCATGAGTTTATGGTGATTTGATCTAGCAGCAATAGGAAATGAGCACATCTTCCTTACCAAGCCTGAGTATCCTGTACTTCTTTAACTAGAAATAATTATCTCCAGTGACTGCTTTTCCACTAGCTGCTCAGCAACAGTTTTAAAATACATTATTAAGACTCTCCATCAGATATGGCTGTCACTCAGTACTTAACCTAAATTTTCGCTCTGGCTCAAAATTAAGCTACTTGAAAAAAAATGCATAAATGGTCTTAATTTTATTCTTCTCAACTTATTTTAAAGTACTTGTTGTTGGAGTTTAAAACCTTTGTGGAAATAAATGAACAATTTAACAAATTTTTGTACAATTGGGCATCCACATAAATATCACCTAAATAAAGAAATGACATCCAAATTTCCTCTGCAGTCTTTCCTGAAAATAACCTTACCACTGTCACGACATTAAATCGTTGTTCTGACTTTTATAATGTTCAGTTCATTATTTTTCTTTTTATTGTGACTATATAAGTGTACATCCCCAAACAACATAGTTTATTTGTATTTAAACTGAAGTAAAAATCATTTTATCATCTCCATTTGCATCAAATTTTGTCTTTATTGGTCTATTGAAATTGCTTGGGCAAAGGTCCCCAATGAACTCTAAATTATTAATACCAAATCAAATAACCTATTTCAAATCCTGTCTCCTCATCCCTGACTGCTGGTCAATATTTGATACTATCAACTGCTGACTTCTTAGATATCAGTACTTTCTAAACTCTTCCAGCACTTCTCCATTCAGGTTATTCACTGGTCTCTCTGGATAATTCTGCTCACTGCATTTTCTGGCCAGTCTCTGAGTACAAATGTTGCCTTCCTCAATCCCAGATTCATCCTAGGGGCAGGAAGAGGGTGAAGAGGCAAATAAATAAATAAATAAATAAATTATTGTAGCAAAGATCAATCTGTGAAAAACCAATTTATCTTGGAGGGAATCTATTAACATTATCACTCATGGAAATAATGTTCTAGAGATTCAACTCTCAATATATTTGCAACCAAGATATTTAAAACTTAAGGAAACCATCTTCTGGATTTGGAGAAGAGTTGGAGGATATATCTGTTTCTGCTTTACTGACTATGCCAAAGCCTTTGACTGTGTGGGTCACAATAAACTGTAGAAAATTCTTTAAGAGACCACCTGACCTGCCTCTTGAGAAACCTATAGGTAGGTCAAGAAGCAACAGTTAGAATTGGACATGGAAGAACAGACTGGTTCCAAATAGGAAAAGGAGTACGTCAAGGCTGTATATTGTCACCCTGCTTATTTAACTTCTATACAGAGTACATCATGAGAAACTCTGGGCTGGAAGAAGCACAAGCTGGAATCAAGATTGCTGGGAGAAATATTAATAACCTCAGATATGCAGATGACACCACTCTTACGGCAGAAGAAGAGGAACTAAAAAGTCTCTTGATGAAAGCGAAAGCAGAGAGTGAAAAAGTTGGCTTAAAGCTCAACATTCAGAAAATGAAGATCATGGCAACTGGTCCCATCACTTCATGGGAAATAGATGAGGAAACAGTGGAAACAATAGCTGACTTTATACTTTTGGGCTCCAAAATCACTGCAGATGGTGATTGCAGCCATGAAATTAAAAGACACTTACTCCTTGGAAGGAAAGTTATGACCAACCTAGATAGCATATTCAAAAGGAGAGACATTACTTTGCCAACAAAGTTCCGGCTAGTCAAGGCTATGGTTTTTCCAATGGTCATATATGAATGTGAGAGTTGGACTATTGCTGAGCACTGAAGAATTGATGCTTCTGAACTATCTTGTTGGAGAATACTCTTGAGAGTTCCTTGGCGTGCAAGGAGGTCCAACAAGTCCATCCTAAAGGAGATCAGTCCTGGGTGTTAATTGAAAGGACTGATGCTGAAGCTGAAACTCCAATACTTTGGCCACCTCATGCAAAGAGTTGACACACTAGAAAAGACCCTGATCCTGGGAGAGATTGGAGACAGGAGGATAAGGGGATGACAGAGGATGAGATGGCTGGATGGCATCACCAACTCGATGGAAATGAGTTTGGGTAAACTCTGGGTGTTGGTGATGGACAGGGAGGCCTGGCATGCTATGATTCATGGGGTCACAAAGAATCAGACACGACTGAGTGACTGAACTGAACTGGAAGATATAAAGGATTGTATGCCCTGGGTATCGAAATACAATGCAAGATGTTTCTGGGGACAGAATGGCTATGATCAGTATGATGATTTTAATCTCTATGGACTTAAGAAGAGCTTAGGCTGGAAATAGAAGAAAGGAAGCCTGAAGCAGAACTGGTTGTGTGTTCTAAGCTTATACCATAGATCACTTGGAGATCTGGCAAAGATCCGCAAAAATTAGCAGTGGACAGCTCTGTCTGGCATATGCACACCTGGCGCTTCTCTGAGACCCTGTACCATAGGGATTGCATATAAGCCTCCAGGGAGAGCCAGAACCAGTGCTTTATAAACCTGCTCACATGGTACTATGATCAAGACAGGGAGCCTCAGAAGGCTCCAGCTGCACTATCATCCACAGAGGTTGTGTCCCTGCCTCAGAGTCTTGTGAGTGATCGAAACACCCTGGGCGAGTTTAATGCAAAGCACACTGTTGTTTGTATACTTGGGATAGAAGTCAAAAGAAGTCATGAGCTATGCTAGATCTGGTTGCAAACTTGACTGTGAGAATTTCTGAGGCAGGGTGGACATTTGTTGGAGGTATCTAGTATCTCTTATACTCTCATATGATACATTGTATAGTTTTGGGATATCATCCCTGACTCTTCTTTCCCCATCCAAAAATCAATTTTTTAAGATTAACTGCAAGATAAATTTTATTTATGTAAAATATACATTAGATAATTGATAATTAATGTAAGAAAGAAAAGAAAGAAATAATGAAAACAGAAAGAAAGGCAAGAAGGCTGGGAAGCAGGGAAAGAAGAAAGGGAGAGAATAAAAACTGGAAATACGGTTTCTCACACTGCATTGTAACAGAGGTGATACCAAGTATTTAACAGTGAAGCTCTTACAATGAAGAAATAGTCTGAAAAGGAATGGTATAAGGGACTCATAATATTAAATCTATAAGATTTTTAAAAAGCATAATAGCTCTGTATTTATACTTTGAAGAACTGAAATGATTTAGTTTATATAGCATTCCTCAAGTCAGTGCAAGTAACTCCAGGATTCTGTGCAACTTGGTGTTCTAAAGCAGCATTAACACCTTTAAAGATCTGTATGGCCACAGAGCCACCTAGCATCTGGACAGCATAGAAATGTTTCTCAGAAAGTCGTACATTTTTGAGAAAAGAATTTTAAAATTCATATTTCCATAATCTCCTATAAATATTAGAAAATGTTCAACAAAATGTCATAAATACGTTATAACAACGAGACAGTTAAAGATGAAACTGTTGAGGGAAACATTATCCAGAGAGAAGCAAGTATTGCCCTACGCTGCAGGCTGTGGCCATTGTCCAGAGGTGTTCTCTTCCATTCTGTGTTATCTCCTGTCATTTTAGCATTTCTTTGTGAACAAATCCAGACATTGTGTAATGAGTGTCTCTTCTCTTTGTATACACGTGTCAAAAATGTATAGCTGCTCATTACTAAATGTTAACATTCAAAAATCCTTTCAGGCTGTGGGAGAGGAGGAAATATCCAGGTGTCTCATTTTATCAGACAAGAATGCAGACTGGAATATTTCAACACAGGGAAAATCTAGACTCAGTTATTTAGTGAGGGCTTGGAACCCTTCTCCTTCATGCATTAGAACCAATACAGGAAGGTGCATTTCCATAATTACTTAAGTATCACAATAAAATGAATTTGCTTTCTGAGACACAAAGTTTTACATTCCTTTTAGCGATGTTGCAGATTCTATTTTATTCATTTGATATTGTTGTTATTGTAGTCTCTAAATCGTGTCCGACTCTTTGTGACGCCTTGCACTGTAGCCTGCCAGGCTCCTCTGTCCATGGGAATTCCCAGACAAAAATACTGGAGTAGGTTGGCATTTCCTCCTCCAAGGGATCTTCTGATTCAAGGATCAAACCCACATCTCCCATTTTGCAGGCAGTTATTTTAGCACTGAACCACCTGGGAAGCCAATATTGTATTCACACTACAGTTTCATCTTTATCTGTCTCATAATTATAAAGTGGTTACGACATTTTGTTGAACAGTTCCTAATATTTATAAGAGGTTATGAAAGCCTGACTAAAATATTCTCCTATAAATAATAATGCTGAATTTCAGGATTTTTTTTAACTTTTATTACCTATACTTATAGGAATTTCATTTTATTACATTTTGAGGGGGGTGCTTTTTCTCTCTGTTGAAAATATACTGTGATTAACAGTGTATAAATACAATTTGTTAGGGGCAGTTTGATGGATACAAAGAATACTCATTGCCCACCTCTCCCTCTGGAACTACAACTCAGAGAGTTTTTTTGGAACAATATAGATAATTCCTGGGACTCATCCACCCTCACATCTCAAATTAGTGTACTCACGTAAAATTCCAGTATTCTTCTTTGGATCAGAGATCCATCTCAAATATGATAGGCCTGCTTCTGCTTTTTGCTGTCTTTACAGATGGCTCTTCTCCTTTTCCTTCTTTTCTTCTTCTTCTTCATATTCATCATCCTCCTTCACTCCTGTTGCTGCTGCTAAGTCGCCTCAGTGTTGCCCTTTCCTTCTCCAATGCATGGAAGTGAAAAGCTGTCACTGCCTCCTTCACCACTTGTCCTATAATTGCTGCCAACATTTACTATTAAATTACCCAACTTGCTTTGGTTCTGACCATTGTTGCTCACCCTCCACAGAAACTCTTCTTTAGTTTCTCTTTAGATTAACAGATAACATGTGGAATGGGGATTGTAGGTGTCTTTTATTACTTTATCTGGCAACATTACAGTCACTTTATGAAAAAGAATTCGAATATCATGAAGGTTAGTTAGGGCTTCCCTGGCGGCTCAGATGGTGAAGAATCTGCTGGCAATGAAGGAGACTCAGGTTCAATTTCTGGATGAGGAAGAACCTCTGGAGAAAGGAATGGCTATTCTTGCCTGGACAGAGGAGCTATGTGGGCTACAGTCCATGGCATCACAAAAACTGGTCATAATTGCCACATACATGACTGCCCAAGAGGATGTTAACAAAGAGACTCAGCATTCAATGTCAACAAAGTTTCTTTAGAACTCCATGAACTCAGATTTTTCACTTTAGTGCTTTCTTTAATAATTGTCCTCAAGAGACCCAGAATCATTAAAAAAGGTGAGTCATGGAAAGCGGGATGCAGACTCACAGTTGGGATTCTTTATCTGTCTCATGGTCAGTGCCCTAGTTTTTGAACTAGTTTGTGAAAGTGTTCTCTGGTTACTGCTGCTAGGTCATTTCAGTCGTGTCCGACTCTGTGCAACCCCATAGACAGCAGCCCACCAGGCTCCCCCATCCCTGGGATTCTCCAGGCAAGAACACTGGAGTGGGCTGCCATTGCCTTCTCTACCCATGGGTTACAGGACCTTCAAAAATACAATTAAATATCATATATCAGTATATGACTTAAATTGAGTACATAGCAGGAGCTCAGTAAGTATGTAAGACCACTGAGAATATATAGCATCTCCAACAACAAATACTATCTACTCTTCAACTTCTTCTTCTCACATGTCTGTACCAGCTATTCAGATATTTTTAGAGAGCTAGAAGTAGGACTGAGAAGAGACTTGAGTCCAGTAAACAAGCACATCAAGCTCAAACCATTCTTGGTGTCCTCCTGTCACAGATATTATTTTTGATGTCCTGAGTGCCAAAGCAAAATATATATCTGGTAATAACAGGAATTCAGAGTTAATATTGATATTTTTATATACATTATTTCCTAACCCCTGAGCATTCATTAGATACAATTATCTGAATCTTGGTTTCCTTACAACCCCTATTTCATTATAAAAACTGTTTTAGATTAGGCACATGGATTCTGTGCTCTCAATACAGAGTTTCCCTTTGCATTTTTTATTCTTTGAAACATCATCTTCATATGAGGAAGGAATTTTCTATATGTGAAGGGCCAAATTTGATTCTGATAACTAGGACAAACCACCAAGAAGAAAGCAGAGCATTATTCCCCAGGCGGAGGTCAACAACCTTTTTGGCATCAGGGATGGTTTGCCTGGAAGACAATTTCTTGCCTCCCAGACCAGGGGGGTGGGTGGGTGGTTTAGGGATGACTCAAGTGTATTACATTTATTGAGAAGTTTATTTCCAATAGTACTACATCGCTTCCACCTCAGAAGATCAGGCATTAGAACCCTGAGACTGAGCAATGCTGTCCTAGGGAAATTTTTGCAGGAACATGATTCAGTATTGTGACCAGAGCAGTATTACTGTAGGCATGGGCCAGGGGTGCCACATGGGGTGAGATGATAGAAAATGCTATGAAAGAATAATATTTTGTTGCTTCCACAATTTTTAAAGGGCAAAATTCTCTCAGAGTTATGGCAGTTCCTATCAACAATAATGCCAGCAGTTTCTTCTTCATCCTGATGGATTTCCCAGGATTGGAGACTGCTCATTGCTGGACAGCTGTCCCTGTCTGCTTCATCTATGTCCTCTCTTTGCTGGGCAACACCACCATCCTGCACATGGTCAAGTCTGCTCCCAGCCTCCACACTCCCATGTACCTCTTCCTCTCCATGCTCTCAGTGGCTGACCTGGGCCTCACCATTTCCACACTGCCTTCCATGGCAGCGGTGTTTCTCCTGGGCCAGAGGAAGGTGGGAGCTGCAGCCTGCTTTGTGCAACTCTTCTTCATCCACACATGCTCAGTAACTGAGTCAGCTGTGCTGTTGGCCATGGCTTTTGACCGCTGTGTGGCTATCCGAGAGCCCTTACGCTATGCTACCATCCTGACAGCCAGGCGGGTTGGGGCCATTGGGCTGGCCAGCGTGATGCGCAGTGCTGCCCTCCACCTGCCCCTGCCTGTACTCCTGGGAAGACTGCGGTTCCCTCCTGTGAATACACTGTCACATTCCTACTGCGTTCACCCTGATGTTCTGAGGCTGGCCAGGTCCAGCACAGTTGTGAACAGTGGCCTTGGGCTCTTTGTGATGCTCTCCACATTGGGTGTGGATGCGGTCCTCATTCTCCTCTCTTATGTGATGATTTCGAAGACAGTATTGAGCATTGCTTCCAACTCTGGACGACTGAAAGCCCTCAATACTTGCATTTCCCATATTTGTGCTGTACTGTTATTTTATACACCACTGGTCAGCCTGTCTGTGATCCATCGCTTTGGGAAAAAGAAGCTGCCAGCTCAGATATACATGCTTCTCTCCTATTTACACTTTCTTGTACCTCCAATGCTCAACCCAATAGTCTACACTGTCAAAACCAAAGAGATTCGAGCACGTATTCTGAAGATGCTCCAACCCAGTAAACTCTGAGCCTCAGGGTTGAAATCCTGGTTATGATTACCAGTTTGCTTACTGAAGATTTCTCAAAGAGGAGGCAGAGAGTACTTTTCATACAATCTTTCAATTAATTAGTCAGAAACACTGACCAAAATACATTATGGTGTTTTTCTGGCCTGCTTAACAGTGCCTGCTTAACGAGAAAGAAACTAACCAACAAATATGTTTATTTGAAGTCATTATCAGTCTGCAGACTACTCAGATTATTGCAGAGGAATCTGACCGCCTCCTGAGAATATCATTTTAATGTAAAAGCAAGCAAATTAGAAGAGTAGAATTCCAAAATGACATCTAATAATGCCTTCCAACTAAAAACCTAGAACCATACAAAATTAAGCTAAAGAGAGCCTCGCTTTGTTGTACTGTCTGAAAATTTGCAAATATGTGAAATCAAAGTATGTTTTTCTTATGATTTACATACTAACTCGAGATGTGAGTTACACTGATTAATGTAAGCCAAGTAGAATATTTCAAAAAATTGAAGTGCATTTTGAAGAAATGAATAATTAATTATCATAATAAGATGAAATGTGTTACAATGTGAATATTATGCAGATCAGTGTTTCTTTAAGCTTCATGAGGTATGAAAAGCAGATGCAGACTCCAATATTCTTCAGCCCTCTGAATGTAATTAAAGCACTGCTCCTCACTTTATAAAAAAGACATGGGATATTCTGAGTCTTCATAAACTATTGTGTTATAGTCTTTGAATGTTGAATACCATGTACAACTGAATTTTCTCTGAATTGTAAGGAGGATTTATAAAGTAAGCAAAGTTGCCATCCTGCAAGGCCATTTTTATGAGAACTGACTAGGCTTTCATAGACAAGTCAAAGCTAGAGAAACTGATTTGCTCTGGTGTCATGGTTTCTTTCTCTCAAAAGTAAATCTTGAATTAACTTCTTTGATAGAACTGCTCTATTACAAACTAGTGATATAGGGAAGAGAAAAATTTAACTCTATATTGTATCTGTTTCTTTCCTTTTAATCTTTGCTTATCATTGCTTTTGTTCACTAAAATGATATTGTCTATGCATAATGGCCTGCCATAGGGAACCTTGCCCCTCTGTGAATGTTAAACCAAAATGCCTTTGTTCAAGACCCTATCCACATGTAGATATCTATAGGAAGGAAGAAATTAACACATCACTTCCCTGAGACTGGCCATTCCAGGAGATATTTGTGAAATTAATGACCTTTTACTTCCTCACCTTCCCCTCTCCCCGCATCTGTGTTATATTAAAGAATCTGGCATCCAGACCCCAATAAGATGTTATTTTTAGACAGTAGTCTGCCATCTTCTACAGCAGCTAGCTCCCTATATAAGGTCGTATTCCTTGCTTCAACACCTAGTCTCTTGGATTTATTGATTTCTCATGTGCTGAGATTCCCTGATAGCTTAGTTGGTAAAGAATCCACCTGCAATACAGTAGACCCTGGTTCGATCCCTGGGTTGGAAAGAGCCCCTGGAGAAGGAATAGGCTACCCACTTCAGTATTCTTGGGCTTCCCTTGTGGCTCTGCTGGTAAAGAATCGATCTGCAATGCAGGAGACGTTGGTTCATCCTTGGGTTGGAAAGATATCCTGGAGAAGGGAAAGGCTACTCACTCTAGTAATCTGGCCCAGAGAATTCCATAGACTGACTGTATAGTCCATGGGGTCCCAGAGAGTTGGACAAGACTGAACAACTTTCACTTTCATATGTGGTAAGCAGAGGGAGCTTGGATTTAGTAACACTAGGTAACATCGGGTCAAGTAAGTCTGTCACTCACAGGCTAATATTTTCCTCCATTAGGAAGAGAACTGCTGTAAATTTGCATTCAATTTCCCTGTCTGAGCTTGTAAAATACAGTCAGGCAGAAAGCCCAGTTGGATATGAATTTCACATCTTGTTTCCTTTATCACAAGAAATCAAAGATCTTCCTGCTTGTTTTTCAAGGTTTGATATATTTTACATATCTTGCCCAGAGTTAGAGTTATTTATTTATTAGTTGGAATATGTTTA